>VYYJ01000384.1:0-63734 GCA_021029165.1 Cyphoderus albinus | reverse complement strand
GAACGGAATTTGATTTTGAAATTTAAACGGACGAGAACCGAGAACGGAATTTGATTTTGAAACTTGAACGGACGAGAAACGAGAACGGGATTTGATTTTTGTGTTTTGCCCACCTCTAGTTTCCATTGATATAGACTCTATACGAATTCGGGTGAAAAGTACAAGCTCAACTGTTTGTTATTTGCTGACAACGATGTGAAGCAAAGTTTGAATTGAAAGCACATAAAAGTAAAAACGGCGTACAACGTGAAAAGCGGATTATGTGTCAATGAAATGGTATCAAAATCAAAATCGGTTTTTGGATAAATGTGGCCTTGCTGTCCGTTTAAAAATCTCGTTTAGAAGAGTAAATATTTAAGTATAGTTAAATGGTACAAAGTACTGCACTGTCACATTGAAGTACAAAGATTATGCTTTGTGTAAAGGTTTTCATAATTTGTATCATTAGAGGAAATCGGATTCCCCTGTTGATGACACACCATGGCATTAACATGTAGTGGTCCATGCGAAATTTTTGCTCACCCGTTCACATTTGATTATATATAATAAACTTTTGGAGGCTTAGTTAGAAATCTCTAATGATTGTAACGATAAAGGATCCAGTGCGGTTGACCACGTGCCCCTCTACCACATTCCATGCTCCTTTCATTAGAAACCTTTCGAAAGTCACAACACGAGAAACTTTTCTATTCAAAAATTGTTAGGTAACAACTCTGAAATTAGTACTGATAACAAAGGTATATGTAAAGTAGTTATGCACGACATGACACAATGTTTTGCAACGCATTACGCCTGAAATTCCGGTGGCTTCAGGAAAGCAATATCCGGACGACGAAGGCAACCATTTGTCTCCCTAGATTCCACCCAAAATTTTATTGTTTACAAGTCTGTGTGCAAATTTTAAATGTTGTACCGCATATACATACAGTGTATACCCATGCCTAATCATATTTTGTACGCTTGTATCATATCATAGGGTAACACTTCTTGCTCACATTTTCGACACTAATGATAAAATAAATTCAAGGAAGCAAATGTAAATACAAACAAATACATATTTAGAGTTTGCACAACATTATTATGTGATATGAAGAAACGGAGACAAGGGATGCTATGCAAAAGAAAGCACTGAAAGAGCTGAAAAAGTAACTTTTTACTCCTTACGAAATAAAAGTGGGAAAATGGGAAAATGAACAAAAGTACAATATACCTACATAGAAAATTTCCACACTAAAATAAACATTACGCTTTACTAAATACATCTTTGGCCTCGCTGCATGAAAGAGAGCTGATGGTGGGGATAGGGAACAGTTGAACAAATACCTCCGAGGTAGTTTGCCCAACTTTTTCACTGAAACTAACTGAACAGGTGGAACAATTCTCCCTGCTTCTTTGAGCATGTATTACAAATAAGGCGAGGGATGAAAAGGAGTAAATTGAATTCAATTAAAAGTTTGTTCCTATTAATTAAAAATTAATTGTTTATACTGGATAAAATTTTAACAAAGGGTACGCGCGTTTCTTAGTCTTGGCGTATTGTACTGAATTTCTTACAATAATGCCTACATTGAAACTGCTGCCAACAAACAAAATCTCTTTAATACACACTATTCACAGGAGACGTGTCCACATTTGATTGTTGCTGAATATTATTATTAACTTCGCAACCCTACAACCACCACCACAAACAGCAACGGGAAGATATACAAGTTTGGTAATCAAGTGCATGGATAGATTTTCATGCTCATATTTATAATTTATATTACGTTATCCTTTTAAGTAGCTGAATGCAACAGACTTTGTTGAACATATGCAGCAGTGCACCTGTCACACTAAGAATTATATCAACTGGCGCTTATAAAGTGATGAAGATGAAGGGACAAGCAACAAGAACTACGCAGCATGCAACATTGAGACGAAAAATCTTTTTAAAAAGGTAGACTACATTTCGAAACTTGGTCACGACAACTGTTCAGGATTGCACTTGGACATAATTAAGTGCACAAATGTTTCTTTCCATTTTTATCCACCAGCTGAAGGTGCTAAGAAAGGAATGGATGACTGCTAAAGCATTAAAGTGAATGAATAAAATCAGAGTTGACATCGACAATAATGCGATAAGGGTAGACTATGCAGCATTTGAGTTTTATGACGTTCTGCTTATCAAATTTATATTTACTACATGCTTTCTTATTTATTTTAAATTTTGTTTTGGTTACTAAAAAGCTCGACCGTACAAATGTGGTTATTGTTTGGATAAATGAGACCTGTAGACCCGAAAATGTATTCTATTATTTGTAGAATTCATTATTCTGATGACGAATAAAATGATTGCATAATATTGCAGTTACTGAAGTGAAATGACTAAGACGCATCTGATTTATGCACACTTGCAGCATTTATTAAAAAGTTTTGTGTCTCTGACACCATCAAGCAAACCCTGATCTTTATCGTCACAACCACATCAACATCTCGTCATGTGACGTGTAAAAGCAACACGGCTAACATGTTTTCAACTCATTGATTTCTCCCTTCTTTTGAAGGGTGCAAGTAGACCATGGGCACGCAACGCAGTATAAATAATTAATGCACGTCATTAAATGCTATAAATAGGTAGTGGCAAGTACAAACTAATTCATTATTCATGCTCCAGTACTAACGTTGAATACTCACGTTTGCCAAATTATTGAAGATGAAGCGCAGAAGTTTGATTCTTAGCAAACGAAAGTGCAGCAGTTTCAATCAAATTTAATATGTGATGCAATACACAACACATATTCTACATTAAAAGTTAAAAAATAGACCAGTTTCTATTAAGTGGACAACTCGGCTCTGTGACAACCTTTTCTGCGTAATTTAAAATACAATTATTGTCACAACATTTATTTCGTTCGTTAACCTATCATTATTTGTCATTCGTGAATATTTAATATTGTTACTAATGACTCAAATACTGCTGTAGGTTAAAAAGGCATTTTTGTCTTAAAAAAGGACGACGATCTTACGTAATACTGCCAATTTATTCGGCAATTAATTCCTGAAAATATGCCAAAGACAAGATACAAAAATTAAACAGCACCACCAACAGCATTCATATACAGTTATTCTATGACGAAATTGGCGAAATGAAAATCATGTTTCCTAGTAATCTTCATAAAATGGGGTCATTATTGGCGTTAGTTATGATTCGTTTCTATTAATACAAGAAAAAGGACCAAACTTTTTTTTACAAAACTTTTGCTCCACTATTAAGTACCTCAGTACCATCCTTGTTGTTATCCATCCCTGACAAGCTGCATGAAAGCAAAAGTCTAACTGAAACTGGCAGAAACTTGCGAAACACGAATGTAAACATGTTTTTACCGGTGTCGTTTTTGTCAAAAAAATGTATGATTGTCATTTTTCTTCCCTGACTTAATGCTTACATATTTCCCCCATTTAATATCCACAAAGAAGAGAATGTTATTTTCCTGAAGAATTTCTGCACAACACAATGCAAAACAAGAAAACAGAAATGAATCTCTTCTTCAAGCAAATTCAACACGCCAGAAGTACAAATCGTTTCTGTCAAAATTCAAAGTATCCCAAAAGAACTAAATGAGAAAAATCGAAAGCGTTGTAGTAATAAACATGAGAGGAGATATTTAACCAGACACTTTATTAGATAAGCTCAGTTTATTTCAGCACAGTGTGGTAAATCAACCAACTCTTGTATAATTTAAACAAACGTAGATTATTCAAACAACTGTTGCAATTTGCAATATTACAAACTTGTTCTTTTTTTTCAAGATTTTTTTTTTACAAAAAAAAATGCAGGCAAACATTTTTAGTATATTTGCGGTAATAATGGCAATAATAAATGCATATATGTATATACATTTTATTGCTTACCACATCATTTAGGCCGCAGAAATACACATGCATTTACCAATAAAAGCAGTTTTACCTTTTATATCAAAATCGTGTTCGACTTTGTTGCATTTTTTTTGCAACGGGGTAGAAGCGTGTACCAACAAATATTTTTTGTTTTGTTTCCTACAAAATTATGTATGAAAAAAGATTTGATCAAAAATCCAACAATAGGCCAAACACTTTGAACTACACTCGCTATATTTGAAATGAACCAACAGATAGACCATCAACCTACCATAAACCATTGACTGTTTAGTGCGTGCCCGTGGTCTAAAACCTGTGCTTAAATTAGGCATGCGTCTTAAATTACGAAGAAAATGAAAGTATGGCATAACATCGTGACACATGCTTCAGAGCTTCAGAGCTGTGTACGCACTGCACTGCAGTTTTCATTATAACTCTATTTAGAGGAATAAATCAAACGCTAGTCCCAGAAACGAAACCTGTAGTCTATTTTAAAGATGAATGGAGTTGTAAGTAACAGTGCCTGCTACGCCGCAGTCACGGCTCTGTTTTCAACACACTTGATAAGATGTAATTTTGAAAGGTAGAAATAAATATGGCAAAGGTTGTTATATGGTTTGAAGCGATTACACATAATAACTCGGATAATTTGTCTGGTGCCATTTCATCGAAGTTTTCATTGAAAATTTACTCTAAAATGTATTATAATTCCTTAAAACTTAATTACTATTATGAAAGTACTCTTGAAGAAGGGAAATGCTTGGCATTTCGCCAGAGGAACTCTGACGCATGTACAAGGGTCAACCCTTTGGGTTTTATTCAGGATCTGTTTCAACTTTAGAGGTTCATCAAAGACACAATTTTGGAAAATTACATCTATTTATACCATTTGCCACCGGAGCTTAAAGTTGATAAGCAATAATGAACCGTGCGGTTGGCTAAAAATAATCACGACAATTTTCTCTTTGGTTGTGTACTCCTCGACTAAATGTATTAGAATGTTTTAAAGTTGAAAATATCTCAGATTTCTGTATCCGTTCTAGTAACTGAACTTACACACCATCGTGTATCATATCATAACAATTCTTTGATTTTGGTTGAAGTTGTAGGACATGAAATCAAATCAGAAGCCAAAACTCACGATAGCTGTACAATTCCATCACTATAAACAACGAACAAAGATTCTGTAGGAGATACATTTTTAGTAACTGGGAGCGACACAGGTAAATCTGTAGATAACGTTAGATAAATGATTTGATATATTTCCTGTGTTTGAGAATAGATTAATTTTTTATACGACTACAAAGTAGAGTTTTTAGTCAGCTTATTGTAAGCAACTTGTACAAAAGAATTTTTGATTCTTTACATCAGTCTTTGATGATAACTGATAAATCAACTAGATGCATTGTTGTTTTACATCGACGAAGGCATTGTCTGGCATTGTCCCACTTGTCGATACGTTTCGTATTTTTTAACTGCCGTGCCAGTCAGATGATTTGCCTCGTTGATAGCTATTCGACAATTATGTTAAATTATGTCCATGCCGATAAGCATCAGCTGGTTAAAAACTAACTCAAGATGTGTTGATAGTCTACGAGTAAATAATTAAAACCATACACACATGATTTATTCTTAAGAAAATGACTACCATTTATTTATAATCGATGAGCTACATAAATACAAATATGGTAATCCTCATTTCGTTTCAAAACATTAATTTTGCTTCAAAGGATTTTTATGTTTCAATTTTAAATAATGCTGTGATTCATAATGTAAAAAATCACGATCTCCACCCTGCGTAAGGAATGACAGCAGAAAATCGCAGAAGCACAACTAATATTCATACATATAAGAAAAAAAGTTAAATCACTGAAGCGAGCAAAATTATAATTGTTGTTAACACGAAGCGTTTTCTGCCCATTTAACTTTTATTGTCAATTTTATAAGTAAACGTGGTGGGAGCCAAACTTGGTGAATCTTCACAAGTTTTTAGTACTCATAAAATATAAGTACTAACTGTTCGTTTTTTAAAAATAAAAACGCCTGCGACCGATCGTTGTCTTTGCGTATGTATTTCTACGTGAATTCACTCGTCCACTATGGCTGCATGAAATGAATGCCTAAACAAAATGAAAAGTCTACATGACTATGAAATGTGTAGTATAGTTCAAATCCATTCCCGTGGAAGAATGCTCAGGCGAAATTCTCAAATATAAATAAATGTAAATAAATAAAGGTAAAGGGATAAAAAACTAATCAATAGTTAAGTTCATTGTGCAAAGTAATAGCGTACATGCCCATCCGCTATTTTTTGATTTCTTCAAAGGGTAGCAATAATTGCCATATCAGACAAAGTGGCTGTTACCAGAGATATTTACCTACGCTTGGCTTGTGGTCATCATTGCAGAAAGAATGCAGTGATTAAGAGAAGCGAAGACTCTTGACTTATCAGCTGTGTAAAAATTATAATGATGAAAATTTTTATTTAATGGCATTAAGATTAATAATATAAAATTATAATGAATGCGTAATGAGTATGAAAAGTGCACCTGATGAATGAAGATACTGAATAAATGAGTGAAGCCGCTCAGCTCTGCGAAAGAAGGGTTAAAATAATAGAATGTATAGAATGTAATGGTTGCAGTATGCTGCCTATTCAGCGTCTACAATGCCTACGTACATTCAAGCACTTAACAATGTTTCTCAAAGGCTCTAATGGAGAAGTAGCGTCAGCGTCAGATTTTACTGCGACGGCGGCCTCTTCGCCACAAAGAAGTCAAAACGAATCCTTGTAAGCAAACGTAGTTTTTGTATCTTCACCACAATGTATGTACAATACAACACAAGTTGTTTTAATCGCTAAACGAAATGAATTATTCCTTACGCATCGACATTAAAACATTTGGTGTTGGTAATCATTCCCACTTTGGGAGGTTTTTATAATGGAGCACTTCTAATTTGTTAAACTGTATGCAGGTTAAGGTTCTAAATGAAATAGTTTACCTTAATAAAATCTGTCTTTTGTAACGTTTGTGCAAGCGGTAATGCGCTCACGAGGAAAATGGCCCATTACAAGTTCACAAATATGTGCAAGTAATTCATTAATGGCGATTTGATGGGGTTATAATTTGTACATGTGTGTTCTTATATTAGGTCGTAATTACCTGTATACTTACAAATGCAAAAAAATGCTTGGTTCTTTCTTTAATATTGGAGGAATCGTTGTTATAACCATATCATATAATTGGGTTACCTCAGTGTTCA
The DNA here is from genome assembly GCA_021029165.1 of Cyphoderus albinus. Lineage (NCBI taxonomy): Eukaryota > Metazoa > Arthropoda > Collembola > Entomobryomorpha > Paronellidae > Cyphoderus > Cyphoderus albinus. The sequence goes on along the minus strand of VYYJ01000384.1, from coordinate 56,594 downwards.
ATATTTGTCAGTAAGCAAGTAAAATGTTGTTAATCTATAAAGTGATTACTGCAATTTGATAGAAAAAATGAAAACATTACTTCTTCATTACCTCATCCACTGTCTGTATAGCAGAAGTAATTAATTTTGGTATATAGGTATAAATGACAGGCATTCGCCAAGATTTGCGTAAACCTAAAACTGAGTTTAGATGATTATTCAACCTACCACAACTGTACTTTTCTTCACATTCGTCAAGTTCAGCATCAATGCTCTAGAAATGAAAATGGAACGATTACCTTGTTAATAGGTCAATTCCATTACATATTAGTTGCAGTAAATGAAAAATTAAATTAATGTGCGTAGGCGAACGTGTGTTGAAAAAATGCAACTTAATGTTTTGCCTCTTGAACCAAAAGTGTAATTAAGTTGGTCGTTGCGGATGTTTCAAGGAGTGGAGCATTTCTTTTTTTATACCATTGTCAGACATACCTTGCCTTGGTTGAATGATTTCTTACTCTTGTTTACTCTTGCCAAAGAGAGAACCCTGTGATGGCATGCAGTCTGGTGGTTGGAATAAATTGAACACTTCTTTAATATCACTGGCACAGTTAGTCAAACAATGGCAGAATGCCTCATTGTAGATGATGTTTGATACTATCAAATATTTGGTTCCTGCATTTTAGGTAATACTGAAACGACTGACCATTGCACTGTATAACGAGGCGTTTCCCAAATCGACTCTTTCATTTTTTGTCCATTTTATTCAACATAATTGTTCCACTTTTGTATTTACTTTACTCATGGATTGTGTGATGACAAAATGTCTCAGATGGACAAAAAATACTTACAATATCGACAAAGACTAACATGGTAAGGCTAAACTTCCTGAATTGCCCTCGTTGTAAATCTTTCCGCAAAATTTATGGCAAGCACGTCTTAAATGGTTTGTATCGTTATTTCATAGAGATTTCTAAACAATTACATGTTACAGTTAAATGCACATCACAATTAGATTTCTTGAGATACTCCTGCTCAATGTCTATTGATTCGTAACATTCATGTTTGACACGACAACCTAAATTTACGTTTAGGGGTGCAACACTTTTATCTCCTTAAGTGGTGGTTAATCAAAAGCATATTTAATTAGCAAACTATATGATGACAGCTTTAATTTAAAAATATTGCTAGCTATAATAAAAAATAAATACAATTATATAAATAACAGTAGTTACTAAAGTGAAATAAGAATTGCTGGCATTTCAGGATTAACTGGCAGAGTAAGAAATGCATGTAGTAACTAAATAAAAGTCAATAATAACTAAGCTACAGTAACAACGAAACAATAATTTGCATAATTTATTTTACTATCAAGTATTATCGCCTCCACACAGATGAATGTGCTGATTAAACCAGAGTTAAATCTAACTGAATTTACATTTGGGATAATGCTATTTCATCAGTTTCGTAACGCTTGCAGTGAGTGCAGTTGTGTTCATTTCACTTTGCATTTGCCCTCGATGTTGATCACAAGAGAGTGTAATTGAATATGCACTTCTTTGTGATTGTGAATACTTTTACTTTGTCATTTGCGTCAACAAAGCTCAATGTACTTTTCATTGCAATGCTCTTTACGTTTGTATCGACTGAATAACCGAATAAAAACCTTATCAACATAAAAATGTTACTTTTTTATTTACAGCACTTATTGATTCAAAATAATTCTCACTTTTTATTGTCGAACGTTAAAGTTTTATTTAAGCGTCTTAAAAATAAAATCTTTGATTTGTTCACTGAAAGAAGTAAAAAGTGAAAAACGATTGAAATGAAAGATTTACATTTTTCTGTGTAATAATATATAAGTCGTTAGAAGTAATTTTCTGGATCGTTGCTTAAATTATACTTAAGTATTCGATTCTGTAAAGCAAGTATTATGGTGGAAGAGTGTTTTTTGGATTACGCTACAACGTCACTGTTGTTGCAGATCGATTAATGTTGCAGACTGTAAAATTAAGAATAAAACAACGGAAGCTAACCAAAACAATCGACAAAAAATTGGACTGTATAGTTTAGCTTTGACAAATAAAAAATGGAAATTTTTGACATTAAGGTAGAGTATTATTATTATTGTTGGAATGTTGGCTGTAAAACTTACACATGCAAGTTAGTTCATAGTACACTTACACCTACTTTCTTATACAATTGCACTGGCTAAGAAAAGGAAAGAGATTGAAAAATAGAGATTGATCAGAAATTGATTCGCATCTCAAATTGGCTTTGTATGTATCAGTTGAATATCACAATTTAAATTTAATCACAAAAAAGTTTACTGCTGTTAGTGTAAAGCAAACCGACAGAATTTTATTACAATATCATTTTCAAATAAATCATTTTAAGTACTCTTACACACTTATTTGGTTTAAGAGTATGTGGCAGTTTTTAATTGCAAAATTCTTTGTGTATCGTTGACGTGTCCGCAAACAGCATTTTCTCTGTGGTAGTGTTAGACGTCATCTAAGAACCCATCCCTCTTTGTTCAAACATTTCCCTTTTACCCTACCAAATTATTTAGAATCTTATCTGGGCTTGCGAACAATTTCACTTTCCATTTTTTTATTCACTCAAGCCAATATTATCATTATATAATATTATAGACTATGCAGATGCTCACAAAAAACTTTATATTATTTGCAATACTAAATGAGGTAATAATAATAGTTGACTTAGGTCTTTTAAAACATAAATTGCAATGTAGGGTTTGTGCTTCTAAAATGAGAAAAGCAGCAGGTAAATAAGGTAAATTGACTTATTTCGCTCATTTTTGTTGTACGTTAATATTTCAGTAATTTTGAGAACCCTTCAGAACACAGGGTGCTTGCCTTTTTCAAGCACACTGCTAATTCCGTGTAGCTGATTATATTTTACAGTAGTTATAATTACTTTTTTGAATTTCAATAGATATCACTGGCTGCTAGTGAAATGAAATCTTGAAACGCATCTCTTTGCAGTGTGTACTCTTCTTGCACATGACTATTATTTGAATTTATTTATAAAAGTGTACATGTAATTTTCACTGTATGCTTCACAACGCTACAAGTTTATTTAAAGGCAAAGCTATGCAGAAATGGTTTAGCTGCGCGTGCAAAACTTTGTCAGTTTAATGGAATCGAAACTATGCTTCAACTATTATGTTTTTAGAGTTTAGCGCTATGATGAATGGTTATTCTTTTTTCCTTTAACATATTTTTTCTCCTTATGATTTCGACTGCTGCATAAAGATAGTGCTGACACTTCAAAAAATATCTATTTTAAGAACTACCCAAATATATTTATCTTGGTAAATTTGAAATTGCATTGTAGTGAAAATGGAATAATAACGAGAAGAGAATGAGCGTTAGGGCTTTTTAAAAAATACAAATGGCAAGTAAGAGTTTGTAATTGTAAGGGATCCATCGAACAAAATTCATTAAAATTTGCCTTTCTGTGAGCTTACTCAACCATTCCTGTAAATGCCCAGCTTTCACGCGATGCATGATTATGAGTGTGATTAATTGTCACGGTAAAAGTGTTTTACACACACGTAATTCATTATTCACAATCACAATTACAAATGCATCTCACTCATTTTCGTCAAACCTCAAAGGGACATTCGTATCCGTTCCCACTGGGTTATGTAGCCGTGGTGATGCGACGCCAAGCACTGCTCATAAACAATTTTCTATACACTTTCATTGGGAAAATAAAAATTAGTAACGCTCTTTCACAAAATCAAATTATTTTTAAACATAGGTATTAGAACATTAGGTTCACACTTCTTGCAAGCATCATTAAACGCTACGTTGTACAGAGACCGATAGAGAGAAAGAACAAGGGATTTGTAATTAATGTTCAATTCACTCTTGTCTTTGCGTTCTCTTGCAAATGTCTTTGAGCACAACTTTAACTTCAACGATAACGTTTCATTTAAGAAGGAAGGAAATTGGTAAAGGGAAAAGATGCATTAATTGCATGTTTTGTGGATTATTAATCGTGTGTGCAAAAACACAGCATTTAGTTTTGGAAGTGGCCAATTCAGAGATAAGAAGGAAATCAAAGTAATATTGAATACAATATACAGTAATAAAATGTATTTCGATGATAAATGAAGATGGCTTTCTTTCCATATTGAGCATGAAACAGCCGTCGCCATTTGTGGCGCAAGTTAGCAATTTTTCATTTTGGGTTCAGCTAAAGACGTTGGATCTTGATTAATGCTATCAGATCCCATAATAAAATAATTTCTCTCGTTCAATCTTTGCCAGTCTTTTATAGAGATTATGTTGCGCTATCCGCGATATGAGATGTGTACAGCATAATTTGTGTAGTCTCACCATCAGAAATAATCTCATCGACAGAGTGAACGAGGAAAGGGTTAGGCAGGCTTAGAGCAAGTAATGATTGCATGCCGCCGCCGATGTGATAAATATGCTTGTTATGAGGATGAAAGCAAAAACTTCGGTATCATCACAGTCGATTAACATCAACTATCATCACAATCATTCATTCAGAGAGTTTAAAAGTTACAACGACAAGGCGAAAGCAAGGCAGGACTCATCGACGAATCCTTTTTAGTTGCAATTCAACCAACCAGCACGTACAATGAAGTGAGGCGTGCACACTTTTAGGGTTATTCAAAGATTACAACTCTCGAGAGGTCTGACTCTTTCCTTCCACACACGGAAAGGAAGAGCTAAAACGTGTGCGTCTGTCTGCGCAGGGAGCAATGGTACGGAATTTAGGAGTAAGTTTCGAATGAACTCAAATTCATTTAATAAATTGAAATGATAATGATGGCGCAAATAAATTTTGAGCAACATGAAGCATCCTTAACGGAGGCAACTCGGGTGTGATAATGACGATGGTGAGCGTCAACAATGTTAATTACGAAAAGTGGAAGTGATGTTCTGTGATGGTACATTGCCACCGCCGTTCCTCTTAGTTTGGACATTGACGAAGACGATCTTGTTGATGAGAGTGTTGATAATGATGACGCTGATAGCAACGTTTGAAGTGTTTCCATCTGAGAACTGTATGACTACAGTAAATCTGAGCACTTGAAAAATCCACTGCTCGATTTATTGTGCCCAAGAAAACGAGTCGCTTTTGTTTGCCTGCTTTCCTTTTCTCGGTTGTTGTTACTATTTGCATTTTTTCTTGAAATTAATAAGGCTTAAGTATTATGTCGTGTTCAATTTTCCTTTTCAGTCACTCACCACTTGTCTATTTCCTCTCAATAACACTCATCACATCATGCAGTAATGGCAATCATAATAATAATGATAGTAATGGTGAGTGATAGACAGATGAAGTAATGACATGTACGAAAATATGTGATAATATTAAAAAGACAAAACAGTGCGAGAACGAACGTTTTGCGTCAACTTAACTGCACGATTGCCTCCCATTTCAATTTCAATTTCATTTCTAAAAGAAAAAGTTTGATGACCGCTTAATAATGCATACATAAAGTGAGGAGAGAGACAGAATGATTATGAGCGAGAGCGGAATGTGAATTACGGACAAGTGCCATGTCAAATGGACGCAATGAATGGTTTGATCCCTGTTGTTGGAAACTGAATGGGAGTTTGATGGCGATGCGGATATGAATGATGCACCCGTGATACAAAATGGCCAACCCCAGGTCTACACTGTTGTACTAACTGAAGGGGTGGATCTTATTATATAAAATGGACGAATTCCTTTCAGACTTGTCATTACATCTTGTTCCGTATTACTATACTGTTAAGTTGAGAATATATCTCTTGAATATGAACTCGGGGAATCTCAATTTTACTTTCTTTATTCCATCTTGTCCAAGAAATCATAGCAATTCAGAATTCAAGTTAGTTGAATAGAAGCATGTGACGTGCATCGCTTAGTGAAATTCAAAAAAAAGAATGATATTCATAACTCGAGTGTTGGCAGCACTAAAGTTAACAAATCTTTATCTGCACTTGTTCACATCAACAGAGGTGAAAGAACCGAGATTTAATTTAGATTCTCTCCCTTAACTGTTTGAATTGTCTTGTTTTTCGAACGTCAAGGAATTGTAGGCGTAAAAACATAGTCTTCGGAAAATATACATTTCCTCAAAATAAAATACTAATTTTAGGTCTTTATCCAATTTCCGTATAACATTTCTATCTATTTTCTAGTTGGAATTAATTTCAAGACTGGTGTCAAATTTCTAATATTAGCAGGAAAGCCCAATATTTCGGTTTCAATGTAATAATTTAGAGTGCATAATATCTAAGCAGAAGAAGAAGCCTATAATATTCAATTATAATTGCCCACTCAGCCGGATATGCCCACGCTAAAATTCATCTAGATTGTGAGCTAAGAAAGAGTAAGAAACTCTTTCGCACTTTTAGCGTCAAAGATTCATCCGTGAGAGCTAAACAATGCAACTGTGTAGCAACTCTTCGTGGTAAGCGCAGATAGTTTGAAATGAAAAGCTAGTACAGATTAAAAGTGAGGCAATAAATCTCGCGAGTGCTCGAAATTAAAAAAGTGTATATTTAATATTGAAAGACATGACTCCGGGCTGCAAGGAAAAAACCTAGCGTCGTCTCTCACAAGGTTATTTATAATGAGTAGCGTTAATTTATAACGTTAATGAAACAGACTTTAAGTATGCGAATCCTACAACTTTTATACTTGCAACAACTGCTGGCCAACTCTGTCTATGGGTGCTTTTATATTGCCTTTATAATTGTAACTTAGTTTTTGTTAGAGCAGAAGTTAAAAATAAGGAAAAGAAATAAGAACGATCTAAATGACATTCCAATAAGACAAATTCCTCTACTTTTTCCATTTTATGGCCGTTTCTCTTTGAAATCAGTAACGTGGAAGGTCCATTCATTTTGTAGCATCTTGGCCTGGAGGGGAATTGGACAAAAGTTGGACACGTTAATGGCAAAAATAACAATGCAATGTTGGAATGGCGTGGAACGCAAAAGGAATTTCTCTCGCTTCTTCCTCACCCATGACTTGCCTTGATTTCGTTCGTTATTTTTCCAGCAGCGAAGTAACGTGTCTGGAGTTTAGAGTCAGTTTACCAACCAACGGCCAGGAGTACGTGCCCGTGAAAGAAGGGAAAAACAAATGAACTTTGCTCGTGTGTAATGGGTGAAATATGAATATTAACTAAGTCACTTTCATATTCATTTTAACTACAGGGGAAAACTGCCAGAAAATATGAAAATCTAGACGAAGGCGAGCGAGGAGAGAAACAGAGACAAAGGGTGCGTGGATGGTTACTCGCGTTGAATTTGAGGACATGGAGACATAGCAGAAAGCTATGACAAGAAAGAAACCCTGCTTATGTAGTTACAAGACGGGAAATGTTTGACGCTGCTGCTGTAATAATGAAAAGAATGCCATCAAGAAAGAGGCGAAACGAAGCTTTCAATTTTTTCTCCACTCTTATGTAGGTACGTTCGCCGTTTCTCTGCGCTTCAACCTGAAGAAACGATATTACATATTGCTTTCTATAGTCAACGGAGGCACTTATGATGAGGAGGATGATGATATTGCCGTGGATGATGATAACGATGGTGATTCCTTATGTGGAAAATAAAGTAGTGGTGGTAGTTGAGTTCAGTTCTTGCTTTTCTCAGACTCCTCGTGCTGTTGTCGACAAGGGCTGAAGTCAGAAGAATGAGAATGAGTACATGTCGTTGTTGTAGTTTTTCCCGAAGTTTAATGTTCGCTGTTGTTATTATACTCGGAGAGTGCGAGAGCCTAGTTCATAAATATAATAGTCTTCGTAGTGAACAGTAAAAGGAAATAACAATGCCAAAAGAATACCACGACGACAGAGTGCAGTGATGAGTGAGCTGAGCCCAGCCGAGGCTCGACTTCGTTTTTAAAAATATTTTTTGCTTGTTGCGCTGGAGGCTGGAAATGTCTACTTTGAATACTTATATGATTACCAACTAAACGCTTTCTTGATTTCCTGTGTGCCTGAGCTTTGACTGAAACGCAAGTTGGAGTTATAAAGGATAATTTCAATGAATTCATACGAGTCTCATATTATTCGAGCTCTTGCATTCTCCTCTTGTAAGACACTGCTAGTTTCAGACCATTGGAACATGCATTCAATTCAACATCTTCCTTGCAAGCCTCGAGTTTTGCTGCTTCTGTTGTTGTCTTCCCCAGTCTTCACTTACTCTTATCGAGTATGAGTAAGGAGAAATATGATGAAAACGCAAGAAAGCAGAATTCTCAATTCTTGTATGGATTTTTTTGTGCTTCTCTTGATTGTCCTGCTGCTGCAGAAGAACCGAAAACCTGGCGCCAGCTACAGTCTTGAATAACAACAGCACCACTACGAACAACAAAAGTTGTGATGCTCCACTGTTATGTTCCAGCCATTTTTTGTAAGACTTCTACCTTGCATTATTATTGCACTGGATGATCATCGCCGTCTTACAGCCATTCTTAAGCGTAACTGAATCCCGAATGAGTTCATTCCACCGTAATTTTTACTACAGTTTTGCCATTTTTGTTAATCTATTGACCAGAAACAACATGCGGAAGGAATAAAAACCCCTTAGCACAATGACGCTACATAAATAACAATGATAAATTCATACCATCAATCAAATATTAGTAATATTACACACAATGGAAAACATCTTTTACTAGACACTCCCCATAAACAATATTTTTGTTCCACAAATGCATTCATCCGTGAAAATTATTTTTGTCCAAGAGGGCTAACACAGCTATTAAAATGTTATGTAAGAATTAAACTGCCATTTCAATTCTCTGACTGCGTGGTGATGACAGATGACATTGTTAGGAAATTCACACGAGAGATCTCACAAAACATAATAATTATATATTCGAAAGGCAGTTATTGAGTACCCCAAGAATATAATTAATGTAGGCGGAATTATGACTGTCCTTAAATATTTACACCTGACCGCAAAAACACAGAAAACGCCTGCTGTCTTCGCTGGGATGAAGAAGAATGTCATCAAGTGATCCACAAAAGTGAATAATTTATGTGCATATGCGATGCCTGACATAGGGCTCGCTTAAGCAAACTTAATACCATTTTTATCTCTCCGCGGTTACTTGTTAGAAACAATAAAAAGATGTCCCATTTACGTGAGGTCTATGTCAGCACGAAGATAAAGTTTATAAATAAATGATTTCGTCTACGCTACTTTGGCCAATACAAATTGTAGCGTCAACTCCGCCATTAAACCATCAGTCACAAAATTTGGCAGATATTTAGCGCACAACAAACAAAGACGTATATTTGTAAATACGTTTTGCTGACAGTCTTGAATTTTATTGTGGCGTGGGTTGAAACCACGTATTGGGCATGTACCCCCCTGCCGTGAGTTAATGACAACGATTATTCTAGAAGCTGTGCTGAAATTGCTTCCATAGAAGAAAGTACACAGCTAAAAATGCACTACTCCCAAAATTCCCAAAACGTCATGTAAAACGTCAGCATCACATTTTTGTCATCATTACCAATGTGCTCGCACAAATAAGAAATATAGATTCTTAGTTTGTGGAGCTACTAATTTGTATGTGTAATATTTCATAATTCAGCGGTCAGGGAAGCGAACTCGAGTCGACAACGTTGAGTCGTCCCATTTAAAACGCATTATTGTAGGGCATGTACTCGCTTTGTTAGCAAGCAAAACTTCCCTTCAACTTTTTCTTTTGCGCCAGCAACTCACATCCATATGCATTAAAAGTTACATTTTTTCTAGTTACATTCTTCATGCCATGTCATGAATTTAAGATAGTTGACTTTTAAGTAATATGCAATATTAATAATTAAAGTAGACATCCTTCTACTCTATACACTGCGTAGTAGTCATATTGCAATTGCAAGTTCTTTGAAACTCGTTATCGCATAACGAGTGCGTGCAGCAATGCTCTTTGCATTGACAATGGTGTGGCGATGAGTAACATAAAAAGAACGGTTGATGTTGTAGCCTGTAGGTTGTCTTCTTGGCTGTGGCTTTGTGTATGGGGCAACGTTACACTGATTCGACGATTGCAACAATGTGGTCAAATGAAAATCTGCAGGTAATCCTACAGACAACTTTGTTATGTACAATTTCCTGGATGGCTAAATGTAACACGTGAATGTACGATACTGCTGTATACTCTGCTCTGTTACTGATAGTACTCTTGTAGTTTGCTGTTATTAGTACAAAGATGTTTGCAATTTACATAGATTGCAGTCAGTTGCAGGTAACGTGGACGGTAAATAAATAGTTCACACCCATTTGCTCACAAAGAAAATGCAAAAAAGGTGACAAAGAAAAACGAGAGTTCTATTGATGGTTTAATAAACCATGCATCCATCTTTATAAGTACTGAAGTAAAGGTAAAACTGAAACTCGTGATAGGAATGCGTCACACTAAACGAAATTTTTAGTTCTAGGCTTCAAAGAAATTCTTGGCTATTTTTGCAAATGATTCTTCTGAGTAGCCCACTTTTGAATAATTTAATTTATTTGTTGTAAAGTACAGTGTGCTGTGATAGTATTGAGGATTGCTTTCCAGCAATTTTGTAAATCAGAAGCTCAAGGTTCTACACTGATTCAAACAGTGCGTACACGCTGACTTACCTACTGACAGTCAACGTATCACACTTTGTACGCAAATGTACCATGACTATACGATCATAACAAGATTGCATTTAAATTGAATTGAACGAATTGAGTGAATAGAGTCATGAGTGGAGAAGGAACTCTCTCTACAATAAAAAAAAACTATTCGTTTCGTCCTACGTGTTACGCTATTATTCAAACAAGTTCATATGAGACAAGAAGAGGTTCTTCTGGGTGAAGTCGAAGTACACTCAAGAGGCTCACAATTGCTTTGATAGTTTGCACGTATTATAATGCATTATATTTTTATGATTATTGTATAATTTAATAAAACATTAGTATCTGTAATATGGCAAAAAGTTTTGCAGTGAGCTTGTGGATCGTCATGTCATTAGCGTATATTTTTCATACATCGATGATATGCATAGCCGCATAGCATATCAAAAAACGTAGCATGATGATAAGGTGGTACAGGACTCGCAATAAAAACGGAACGCAAAATAATGATTTAATACATTTATGTATACTATTGATTGCTAGCTTAGTGTCCTATAAAATGGGGAAAATGGTGCAATCATAGCGTAATAATAATGTCGATAAATATATAAATACCTAACTATTTGTGTAGTCAAGAAAAACGCGATGCTGACGCAAGATGATCTTGAAGAAAATGATAAAAAGGGACAAGAAAAGTGGAGGCAAAAGGAGGAAGTGAAAAAGCAAGATAAATAGTCCATACCAGAGTGTATTCGCAAATAGGTAAGAATACATTACCTGCACAAGTGCACGACATAAATTTTTTAGAGGAAAAAATCGAGATATTGCACATATTGAGAAGCAATTGAGAAGCGAACTTCGAGTAGAGTAGGCTTAGGTTAGTCCTTGTGTTTCGACGTCACCAGCGTCTTGTGTCACCCAAGATACATATTTACTGGTGCACAAATAATGTTGTTTGTTGAGAATAATTTTCCTTTTCGCTATCGCTATACTTGACAAAGAGCTACTTTACTGTCACAAACAAGAGTTACTGTGCCGCATAATCTAGGACATGTATGGGTTACGAACTATTAAGGGCGCCGTTTTACTGGTCTGCTTCAGCCATTGACAATGTTGATGGTGTAAGAAAAAAGAAGTTTAGAAATTATAAATGGTGATTGAGGGGATGATATAAAGAATGAACGTGCTTCGGATAAAGTCCTACTTTGACACGTATTGAGTTTTGTCAACGCCTCCATCTTCGGGAATAGGAAATTGATCACAATGATAAAGTGCATGATTCAGAGTTGTAAAAAATAGAAATAGTCTTCTGGATTCTATTATACGCGAATCAGCTGCAAACAACATAAAAATAATTTAACCGCTGTCAAGCAAAGTGTCTAGACGACGCTGCACACCACTCCTTTAATTTCTCGCATCCTCCTCCCAACCTTCTATACGATACAGGAACATTTGTGCGAATCGAGTACCCAATTCTTTGCTGGAATTTTTTGTAGACAATTTTATGCTAAATAAAGCCGTCCTTCTCCATTTTATTAATCCCTGTTTGTAATCTTACTCGCTACACGGTCGAGATCGTTTGTGTCTATACACTCTTCTGCATCCTGCTTGGGAATAAAGGGTCAGAATCTCGCATCTTCAAACTATTTTTTGTCTCAGCACAAAGTAGTTCACTAAAATGAAGCATAATCTTTTTAATTTCCATATCTCTTCCCGACGTATGGATTTTCCTTATGATCATTTGAACATCCTCCTAGAAAGAAGTGGCAGGGTACAAATATTGCGTTGACAATATTGCATGAGCATGAGGGAGAAACTGTCAATTCCGAAAACACTAGACGATGTTCGAGCTGATGAAGACATTGTCAACGAGTAACCTCATATCTATTCCAGTAAGTCACTCGCGAAGTTCAGAACTGGCTCTGAAGTAGCTTAGTTCTTAAGTTTTTCATCTTGCGTCTCTTCGCCAGTTTGATGAATTCTGGGAAAGTAAGGGAGCACGACTGTGTTGGCTGTTGCTAGTAACAGCACACTTTATTTGCTTCCGTTCATAGCTAGATTGTGATTTGGCGATGGTGATGATGTGGCCACCTTCCACAATGAACCATAATCCCATCAACTCGCCTTTGACTCCTTCGACCGAATTTTCCAAGTTATAACTTGCGAAAAGTCAGCACTCAGCACTTTATGTAATATGGTCATGTTGTTCAATTTATTTTAGTTTAATCATACGTCAAGCATTTGCTCCGATGTGGAAATAATATATCGCTGGGGTTACACAAGATTGACTTTCAGCGCCACCAGAAATTTACATGAAGTGCAACAAGAAAGGACACGGAACACCCTTCGTCATTCGTTGTTTCGCCAACTTTGCTCAAACATTTTGATGAAAAGTTCCTGCTTCTTGTAACTTTAAACACTGGAAACTTCCAGAATGAGTTCCAGTGAGCGGAGCGGACTTGCTATTATACACAACAGAGGAGCAAGCAACAACTTTCTTCTATTTTAAGATACAAATTTTTCTGTCTTGTACGATGCATGCAGTGGAGACAAACAAGAGGGTCGAGGTTCTGTGAAATCTGGAATACTATTTTCGGTTGGTTTGGCTCCACTAATGCTCCCAATTCCTTACTTCGTTCTTACTTCATACCACCACTCTTGGGGCCAAATGGCACATGACATGTCATGAATAATGGATGAAGGCACAGCAAAAGGACATGCAGGGTTCATCATTCAAGAAGAATGTGTATCGCCCAACAGTTCAGATAATGCTATAGTGCGTGCGTATCATGGGACTGCTCTTTCCCATTCCTTAAAATCATTATTTTTTCTCACTGGGAAGCCTAGAGGTTAGGAAGTGAATTTCATCGTGTAAGTAATCAAAGAACAGAAAGAAGCAAAAAATCTCTTTCTCTGTGTACTCTAAATTTTGGGGTAATAATTGTACAGGAAAAGTAAATTAATAATGACATAATGCAACATGCTACCAACGACTAAATGAAGTTAACATTTCCATTCTTTAATTTTATAACCGGTCATGTGTATGCAACACTACCTGTAAAAAACCGTAGCACAATTTTCAATAATAGCTGTAACAGCAAAACGTTACGAGAGGCCAAGTGGAAAACGAAATGAGTGCGAACATTTACGATTCTTCCCTCCCCTCTGAATGGCATTTGTTATTTTGAGTAAATTCTGTAAATTACGCATAAATCATCATTAGGCTAAAGAAAACGAGGTAGAAAATTGCTTTCAGTGTGTAAAGAAATTATTGGCGATATGTTTATTAGTTTTCCTAGCCACAAAAAGTCACTAATTATTCGACCCAAGAGAGGCAAAGACGACAGCCGGACATAAAACAAAAAGCGAGGTAACCATCCCCATCAAATGTTAATTCCAATCATATTTTACAAGCTGTAGTAATAATGGCAGCAATTACCGCCATTTAAAATTGTAAAGACTTCACAATAAGTCATCACCTTTTAGGAGTGTTCATGCTCATATTATTTCTGTACTTACCAAGTATTCAATGCATTTAAAAACGCTTGTGGTAAATTTTCTAAAATCTGAGAAAAAAAACGTCGTCGTCTTTTCGAAAAACATAATTGTGGAGGTGGACAGAGACGGACACTTTTAAACATATTAAATTGTGCGAGAAAATAATGACAACGACGGCGACAATTAGTTTAGATGAGTGTTCACTCTGAATGTGAACATCCTCTTGATATCTTTCGACGAGATGTCAAACACAGAAAATTGTATCTACATGTAAATACATTGGATGGAAATAATGCGTGCCATTAGGCAGACAAGTGTACTTCTCGCATCACAACACAACATCATCGCCATCAACATCAACAACTCTAACAAAAGGGTAAGCTGAGATGATATAGCATTCAAAGTCTTTGTGAAGGCGTTGATATAAAGTAGAAGTCAAGAGAGACCATCGTATTGAAATTATTACATGGGAAGAGTGATGCAAAGCTGGTGGCAAGAAAGACAAATGAAAAACACGTCAACCAGCGACTAACGGAGAGGAAATGAAAGCGAAATGTAGTTCATTAGTTTACTTACAATAGACAAGGCTTATATAAAATGCCTGAAAGCAAGTTTTCTTTCATTACAACAATCTCACTTGCTCACAGGTTGAATTCGTTAGTAATGTAAAATGCCTACGTGACTTTGCTCTGCTCCACTGTAATGTTATATTTATGATGTTATAAGCGAACAGCGCAAGTAATATGGGCGAATATTAATTATGACGTTGTTGACGACGACGACGCTCATCATCAATACAAAAGGCAATGTGTGTGACTTGGTTGACGGATCGGAAAATTTCAAGAAAATGAAAGGGAAAACAACAGTCATTACGATTACGAGGACATTATTTGTCGAGAATAACTAAAAGTTAAGTGTGACTAACTTTTGTACCAGCTAATATGTTAATAAAAAAGAACAAGGGCTCAACTATTCTACACTTTTGGGTTTTTTTATTGATGTTTGAACAATGTATAATTAAACATGTTCCATCCAGACGGAGGCCACTTCTAGAGGACGTGCGTATCCACAAAATCATAAAATGATATTTAATTTCGCTTCTGCTTCCGTCTAAATTATCGTAGAAATGAAAAGTCAAATTAACGGCATCACACCACCAACACGACTTCATCAAACAAGTATCCACAGTTGAATGCGTAACCAAGAAAAAAAAGAGTAAAAGCGAAAAGTTTGGCACAAAATTCCAAATTGAAAATTGAATGACGAAATCATAATTACAATTTCTAATGGCCTACTTTTTCCCATTTCCAATCTATTTTCTTTCATGCACATTAATCACGTTTTAACAAGTGGTAAAAACATTGTTCGACAAGGCAGGCGAACAAAAAAGTCAGACGACGAAATTCTTTGCTGTGACTGACTCCTTCACTAGTACAGAGAAGAAATGATACGGATCTAAGAGTGACAGGCATACGTTTCGTTGGATAGATTTAGATTTTTTTTCTTATTCCCCTTAGCCGCCACAAATCATTATTCGTAGAGATTGAGACAGCCATTTTTTATCTTTATGTGTGGTAGTACAAACTGCGTACTTATCCCCGTAATTGTAATTTTTAAATTTATTGTTATGTATGCACACTAAACTCAGAATTTTGATTTTTTCAATACATGCATGCCCATACTAACCTCCATAGACGCACATTTATTTGTATTCGCTACTCTCCTTAGTAATTGCACAAATCAAATGACAGTGACAATTTAAAGTACATTTGGAGCGACTCCACGACAATAACGAAGCTAATATTCGATTTCATCATCACCGCCAACATCATCAACATCTTCATAATCGTATTTAACCTTAATTCGTACAAGTTGTAGTTGTAGTTGTAGTTAACTGTCCCTTAACATTCCATGCAACTCCTCCTTGTTGCCTGTACACAATGTGTAAACTAAGTGGCGGTGACAAAAATTTCTTTCTCAAACATTCACATTTGAAGATGTATGTAACAGTGGGAAAAACTTAACCGCACTTGGTACAAAACATTTAAATGTAAGTTTGAAAGATTGTAAATTTTAAAAAATTACCGTAGCGCATAACATAGTTTCTTATTGACGACGGTATCGGTTAAGTGGCTACCTCAATGATGGCTGGCAACGATGACGATGGAAGATTTAAAATTGAAAAAGTATTCAAGTATAGAGACTGCTTGTCATTTCTTTACTCTAGTCATCAATTGTGCAAATCGCAAATTCTTTGTGCATTTGGCACGGCTACGTTACTGTCGCAATTGCCAATTAGTGAAAGGCGTGTTGAGCAGAAAATTGATTCGAATAAATCAAGTCCCACATTAAAATGAATTTATGACATCTCAGTAAAACACATGCATTGTTTTTCCTGCCATTTTATTACCCTCATCTATCAATCAGTAAAGTGAGCTTGCAAATGAAACGGAGTAAATTTCTTTACTTCAATCTCACACAGCAAAACTGTTTTCTATAATAGTAATAATAACAATAAAGGGAATTACATTTTATAGATTGCAATAAATAGTTATTATTCTTGGTGTTGGTTAATCAAGCCAGTGGAGGTCCAGAAAGTGAGAGTTCATCTCATCACCGCAGACTCAATTGTGCTTGACGTAATCTATTTTTACAATACTACAGTTCAGAAAGACATGCTGATTTAAGTTTACGGCAAACAATTATTTTTCTCAAGTACTAAATAAAGCGATGCTCTAATTTTTAAAATGAAAAGTGAATCTTCTCTTTTCCCTTTCATTTTTCTTATTATATTTTATTTCTAAAACCTAGCAGCGAGTCTGAGGTGTTTCGGTACCCAAAAAGGTAGGTAACACTTGAACTTGATAACAAAAGGTACCTGTACCTAATACCAATTAAAGTACCACGACGTGACACAGTTCAATGGCAGAAGCTGTAGTGAGTGTAAACTAACTGAGAGTGAATTGACAATAGTCCTCAGTCTTACTTGATATCATAATGTGTGTCTATAGTTTATACAATGAGAAACTAGAGAGAGAAAAAATAAACAATGGCACCGCCGCGCCAGCACAAAGTCCATGAGCAAAAGTAAACAAGAAAAACGCCTCTTCATCATCTTTTTCTACTAAAATCATATTAAAAAGTGGATGCCAGTTTTAGGTACAATAATATATTAAACTAACAATGCCAATTTTTTCTAAGCTACCTCAACTCAACTCTAAATAGGTAAAAGTGGAAAATCTTATTTTGAGATGCCTTATTTAAATATAGTGTTGAAAACAGTTCTCCTACTAATCAAATGAACCTCCTCCAACGAAACGGTATGAATGAGCTACGAACAATGTGTATCATGTTTTCTACCTATTTAGTCCTTCGCTACTATTCTTCTAAGAGAAACCCACACTTAATATGCTGCAGCAGCTTCTCTAACCGAGCAATTTTCGCCAATTACGTTCAAAGTCACTGTTGGATGTCATTATGTAGCACAACGGATGCATGTGACGAAGATAATAATCATCAAAACAAAAACTGAAAAACTGTAAACCCAACATGAGATTTTTTCATTTGCCGTAACTATGTAGGTAGTCAATGTAACACCCATCGCTACATCTGCAGAATATCTTTCTAGTTGAAATTTTATTTGTGTGCTTATCGTCACTCTGTTTATTTCTTATTGCAGCTTTCAAGATTTTCTGGTGCAGAACAAAATGTATCATCATTATAAATTATCCTAATCATAACGTCGCAACGATTACTAATGCGGCGATTTTAAAATAGTAGCGGAATAACCGTGTGGATCTGCAGCACCGCCGCACGCAGTGGACTCTTATTAGAGACTGAAAATTTGAAACTGAAACGGTTTCATCGCTCGTGTTTGTACATTTCTTTATTTTTTATGGAACAATTACTGTCTTTACAAAGCAAGGGCTATAATTTTTCACTTTGTTTTTTGTTGATTGATATGTTAAAGTAGCACAGACCATAAAACTAACAGAGAGGACTTTTGCTACACTCCCCACATTCCACTTTGATAATTTACGATAGCTGGCGATGAATTTGTGATTGCGGTTTCGCTCGTAAATTCGTCATTTTGTTCAGACAAGGAACACTCGAAAGAATGCGTCTCATTTAAGGAAAGGAAGCTGGAGTTTAATAATGAAAACAATGACTGAGAATGAAAGGAAGACGAAACGGATGCTTAAGTTGACGAAGGAAAGGGAAAACCGACCAACTGTGAGCCTTCGTTTTTGTTATCATCGAACAAACAGCAATATTAATCATGATAATAACAGAACAATGAGTTCAAACTCAAAGATGCTTGAAATAGATATTTTTTAACGAATGGTGGATGAAGTATATTGAAATGTTTGCTGAATGCTGAAATGGAATGAAACGATATTAGAAGATAGACAGGTTTGTATAAAAATACTATATAAAATTGGTATGAATCTAACAGTGAGAGTATTCCTTGAGCTTTCAAGCCCACTCTATGAATCCATTTTCATTTTCAGCGCACACAAGAAATGGCATGCGTTATGTTGTGGTTGGTGTTTGCTACTTCAATCTATGAAGCCCCGTAATACATCGTGAAACAATACTGATATCAGGCGCAACATTAACATTATTTTGATGAAAAATACTTTGTGGGTACAAGTATGTAGGTAAATATTGTAAGGACTTACATTGTAATAAAATACATTCTGTGGACTCTGGCTCGCTACGAAAATGACTACTTACGAACAAAGAATGTGCGTATTTAGCATGATGAGAATTTCCTTTTAAAGCTGCGCTCATCAAAAATCTTTCATTGTGCACACCTATAGTATTAAATATTATGAATAATTACACGAATAGGTACCATATTCTGACAGTGCTACTGTGGTATAAACTTGTCTCCTTCTATCTACCGGTAGGCACATTCGAAAAATTGAATGTGCACCTTAAAGGCACCTATGCTTTATTTATTTATTCATTCGTTGTACCCAACCTGAAAATAAGTGAGCGTGCAATCCATCTATTTTTACTCTTTGTTTCGTTTCATATGTGAGAAACTTCGAAGAAACGCTTTGTATGCACAACAAGTTCGTTAGTATTTTTTGCTCTAATTATGATACTATCAACAATGCTATGCAGTATTCACATTAAAATAAAAATAAAATTTTAGGCTTCATGATGTTCAATACAGAGTATTATACAAGTTGGCAGTTACCCGTATTGTTTAAAAATATTGGTACCATTTATGAGGCCTTTACTTACACGTACCATTATTATTGTTGTTATGCAGCCGTGCACGCAGGCAGGCACAAACATGGGTTGCACAGTTAGATTTTACTACCTACTAAATTTTTGCGTGAATATGTACAATGTATTCACTTGATTTTGATGTGAAGTTTTATTAGAAGCGTCATCATCGACATGTAAACAGTTGAGTGAATATGAAAGACAGGCCAAGTGAAACCGACTTGACACAATTTTATTAAACAGTTTTTTCTTCGAATCTCTTTGTTCATTATTCTACGTCATATCTAATCAAATCAAAATCGGGGGAAGTGTAGACTGCAGAATGTAGAGAATTTCTTGTTGAAATGGTGTATGTAAATAATGCCATTAGAGCGGTTCTTGAAAATCGTTTCTATTTACTAAGAAAAAAATTTGATTGAAAATGACATTTGCTTCATCATTTCAAACAAAACAATTTACTGTTTAGTTTTTATTTAAATATTGCACTGTGACTGTTAAATTATAAATTTGTAAAATCACAGTCGCTGCACTTGTTCACTGCTCGTGATTGTCGTATCTGTTGAGTGTTTGATAAAGGCATCTACTAAGTACATGCACATCCTGAACTTTTTTCTCAGGAAAACACAACACAATACAAAAAATGGAAGTGCGTAATTATTTATTGCACACGACAGGCGCATAGCAAATTCCAATTAAAAATAAAAACACAAATTTATAGCCAAAAGGAGAAAAGAAGATTTGACGCTTGAACTCAGTAATTTCTGTTTTGTTTTTGAAAGAAAAGTCATGAAGTGGAAGCTTGACGTCAAAAATTATATACCTACCCCCTGCTGACAATGCATTTTGAGCTTACCATAGCTAACAGAAATTAAATTTATAATTGTTTGTGGTTATTAATTATTTTTATTATTATCATTATTATCATCACAATTGTCAACAGGGCAGAACGAAACGAAAGTTGTTTGGAAAACGGTTGCTGACTGCTGAAGTTGCTTCAAATAAACGTCACCTATTATAAATAACGTTTAATTGATGCAGCTGCCATTGTCTTTGCTTTCAGTTTTTATATTTATACAGCTAGAAATAGAGGTAAAATTCACCTAGGAGATTAAAATGTATAGAAGTAAAACTAGGTGCAAATACTGAATCTCACAATCTTTCTACTACTATCATATCACTACGGCATACAATTCTTTACGGTATCAAATCGACCGCAATATTTTCTACATGCCATTTTCTTATTTAGTCAGTCTACATTCAATTTGATAAGGAGACACGAGTTTGAGATAAACGCAATTGGAACAAAAAAGACTCAACTAGGGTTTCCTTGTGTATAGTAACTCAAGACTGACTAAAGCGCTGGTCAGTAGCTAAACTTGCCATTGGTTCAATCTTTTCATTGAGACGCTTTTTCTAGATTGTCTGTAATTACAGATAAATGGCTGACAAGTCCTTGAATGATAAAGAATGTGTGGCGGATGGTGGATAAAGAGCGAATGAAGGAGAGAAAAGTGACGAAAATTCTATTAAATGGAAAAAGGTGCACAAGTTAATAAAAGCTCTATTGACATTTATATGTCTACTTCAATTACAAAAGCATTCTCGTTGATAACCTGGTCCGATTGCATCATTGCCAACCAACCTCGGAAACGTTCTCAACGTTCACCCTCTACTAGTCAATTCCAGTCTCAAAAGAAGAGTTGTTACTTGTCATTATTACTTATTTATTGCTATTTCTCTCACTACTCATGCCATGCCAGTTGTATTTTTCTTTGCTATGAAATGAACTCTGCCGAAACTGAGGCTTGTAGAAATGGAGCGTATGAACGACTCCAGTTCTTCCAACTCATTCGCACTCACTCCACCACTTTACTTGTGTTCAGTTAGGAGAAGTGAAAGGCATTAGTAGCTCGGGGGAACAGTCACAATCAAACACACTTAAGACTGTCCTCCTAGACCCGTTTTTGCCATCATTTGTTTGTGAACTATTCCTGTAATAATACATAGCGATGATAATGTATGATATGTGACCCGTTGGAGAACAGGCCAAGCCAGGGTCTGTCTGTTGATCTCTGCTCACATATTTTCGATGCTCTGCCTCCAGTTGCTTCGTTGCCAGTCTTCACTTTCATACATATATTGCAATGATGATGGAGTGGAGTGAAAAGGACAGGAAAGCTCAGAGCTCAGCGCTTTTCGGCCCCTTTTACTCAGCGCACATTAGTCAGAGAAAATGGAAGTGAAAGGAAGAGTAAAGAATATGGCAAAGTGATGGCAAACATAAGTGTAGAGACACAACTTTTAAAAGAGTAAGGCTGGTTGTACTGTCACCGAACAAACCTTTGCACACAATATATACAACATCAAGGATGGTTTAATAGAAAATGAAGATGACAAAGGGTTTGACTGGCGTAATTAAAAATTATAATATTTCTATTTCATTTAATCAAACTGATTCGGTATACATTTTCTTTTCTCTCCGCTCAAGCGCAAACGGCATAATTTAACCTGAACGCGGAAGACGAAAAACTGGAACAGTGTAGAATATCTAGAACAACAACTGGACCAGAATTAAGTGTAAAATGAAACCGACCTAGGCACTAGACTTGCAACTTTCGTTTTTTTTTGTCGAAAATAGACTAGAACGCTGACCCTATAATGAGTAATGTTCATTCTGCACGTCGATCTCGCTGAAAAGAAAATTGATTGAGAGAAGTGTGTGGTATACGGTTAGGTGAAGGGGTTGGACCACAAAATGGAGATTATGATTTGTGGAGTGGGATAGAATAGAACTTGATGGGTTATACTTGAGAATAATATAAATTTTCTAACTAAATATTAAGCAAAACCTCAACAGTTAGTATAAAATTGTGTGGTTGAGCTGATGTCATTTTCGTATGAGACAGCAGAGCGTTCATTGACATTCCCACAAAAATGAAGCGCTGGGAGTCTCAAATATGATTTTACTGACAAGAGTGGAAGGAAAGTATCGCCTAACGAAACAGTTTCACATCTTTAATTAGACTACTGGAAACAGGCACGAATAACAAGACAACGGAAGGTTGGTGATCTCAAGAAGAGAGGATGTGATGTCAGGACAAATGAAGGGGAGATGAAACAAGAAGTCAATGAAAAAGACAAAATAACAGAAAGACTTTTCACTTTGATTTCTTCCTGTTTTTTCATCTGGAGAACGTTACGTAGCTAGGAATGTATAATGGAAAGGTTGATGTCAAAAGAATAATGAAGAAACCGGAAAGAACCGACAAAAATATTTTGTATTGTACAAATGACCGTGTGCGTGGTAGAAAAGAACAAAGGATGAGGGAAATGGTAGTAATAACGCTGATTATAGCAAATGATGGTGCGTAGGTTTATTTAGGCTTTTCTTGCCAAGCAGAGCAGCCTGGAGCTGATATGAAAATAGGGAACAAAGGGTTCTCAAGTAATAATGAGTAGGTACTATCAGTTTCCATGTCGGCTGTTACGAGATAGAGTTGAAACTTCTTTTATGCAATCTTGTGTTACCAACAAACAAGAGTGGGTCGTGTCGAGAAGGACTTATAAAAACTGTGTCGCTCACTACTACTTAAGCTTGTGTATCCATTCACTTTCTGAATCTCCAAACAGGAAGGAAACACAGCTCTATCATTCCACGCTTTGCTGTACTTCTCTCGGCAACGGCTTCGTAAACCCAGGAACATTCATAATACTCAAATTGTGCTCGTCTTTTGAGCACTATTTTCATACCTCTTTTTCGTTTACCTGCAAACCTCTGGCGTTGTAAAGAGAAAAGAAATTATGGGAGCTTGGGTGTTTGCTGAGATACGCATTAGCCTCTTCCCTGCATCCACTTTCGTTTTTTCTCTGTAGGTTTAATATTGCATCAAGCACTTGCGAATGCCACTTTTACATTTTGTCTGATGTCCGCTCTGCGAAAGGCTCTAAAGAAACTCAAGATTTTAAAGAGTCCTTTTGTAAAAAGAGAATACCCTGAAATTCGCATCGGAATAATAGAAAGAGAAGAGAAAAGGAAGATTTGCTCTGTTTCAAGAGTAAACAGAGAAAAAATGTAATAAGCTTGAAGAGAGGAGGAAAGAAAAAAGAACAGTTTCTGTAGGAAAAACAAGGTTCGAGGCGGTCTGATCTTATGAAAGAAAGAAAGAAAGAAAAAACTTTTCCAATTTTAATGTTAAAATAAAAAGTCCTGAATGTGTCACTCCAATTTTCTTTACAGAAGAGAGGCGGCAAAACAGAAGAAATTACAGCCATCTTACCACTTCGTTTCATGCTATTCAGCCCAATCTCCTTACTGTACGCGGAATACAACTTTCCTGTTGTTCAAACCTTTTCACGGCAAGCAAATGCACAGAAGGTCATCACATCATTACCACTACCATCAAATTATATAAATGATATGTCCCCGTACATTCATGTATGTGATTAATTAAGCAAGTTCAAGTTTAGAAAGTAAGTCCTTGAGCAACACCGAAGTAATACACCATCTTTCTTCTCAAAATTGTTATGCAAAGGGATTTTTGATAAAAAATGAAGAGAAAAAAGTTTTAGTGAAACATTCACAATGTTCCGCGAATTGTTCGCAAAAGGAAAAAATACCAGCACACTAGCAGTCAGTACATCATTATTATCCGACCAACCGCCTTCCAATTTCCACTTTTTCTTCTGTCTCCGAATTTTCTATTTTCTCTTCTCCTTTTTTATTGTACTCCATTGTTGCCTAGAGCGCTACTCTATTTACTTACAGACCATCTGCCGTGGTTATCACCATCTTGATTATCACCACGAAACGTATTCTATGGATAACCAACCTTCTTCTGTTCACCGTGGCAATGGGTAAAAGAAATCAGGGTCGTCCTGAGTCTTGAGCTTGTGACGTGAACAAAATAGTAACTAATAGTAAAAACCAGGAATTGAGTGAATGACGGTGTGGTGGCTGAGTGGAATGAAACGGGTCACAAAGACAACTGTTTTTCTTATACCGATCTACTGGACTTTTACTTGTGCTCACCCACTTCCCACATATTTTTTCGTCAGAAGCAACAACACAAATAAAAGATGAAATCCACTTGGTTAGGTTTTTAAAAAAATGTGCAACACTTGAGCAACACTTGAGTAGCACGATTGAAGCAGTGAAGAATAGTCATGTACATCGTGTACAAAATATCTTATGCGAGAGTGAGCACGAGGAGTTGGTGAATTGGTGAGTATGTGCGTGAAGGACAGCGACAAAGTATGTAGGCTAGAAGCCTCTTGATGATATGAAATAAAGAGTCCAGAAATTGGTAGTATTCGCGGCATAGAATATAAAGATTGCAGAATGTACAAACATCCAAGTAGTAAGTTTAGTGTTTTACGGAAGTTATGGGAGCGCATACTTGTCAATATGTTTTATACGAAGAAAAAAGTAGAAATAATATTCAGAGAAGTACAGCTAAAAACTTTTTCTTATGTCTCATATTAGAGATAAGTACGTACGTTGCAACTATATATAATGTGATACTCATTAAAATTCCATTCAGGACATCTTCCATGTTTGAACAAAACTCCGCCACTAGACGACGACTAAGACTTTCTCTGACTTTTTCTCTCTTTTCCTTTTATACAGTTTTTCCAACATTGCAAGAAATCAAATATTGACATTACCTCGTAGATCCCTTAATACCAAAGTAGATGTTCCTCCTATCCTGTTGTCTTTCTCTTTTCTGCCTTTTGTAAAAAAATATGTCTGAATAATGGAGTAGTATTCATCTGTCTCAGCCTTTTCGTACCTTTTTGTTTTACTTGTAATGGAAACTTCCTCTCTGTCTGATCGGGTGAATGAATTGAAGAATTATGAGAAAACTGTTGCAGTGAGACAGAGAAAAAAGTGTAAGGCGGAATATGAATATTATAATGGAAATGATGACATTTCTTAAACATAGTAATGTAGATAAATTCAATAAATAATTATGATTTTCATTATCAAAATGTAATGTCTTCTAGCGGCGGCAAAGCTGTGCCTGTTAAAAGATAAACCTTTCACTAACACCTTATACCACCAGCAAGCAAATAAGACTTTCCGACAGCACTTTATGAAATGACACAGTCATATTTGCTTTTCCCTTGCCATTATAAATTAACTTTTGTGGAGCCATATGGTCTTCACTTGAAAAATTGCTGATGATAATGTGCCCTTGTTAACCATAAGTGTAAAGGTAAACATTAATATTATATACAATGAATGATCCTGCGTTCCATTAAGTATGGGAGACTTTGTAAGTTACCATAGCCCATTGAAAGTGTGCAATTATGAGATCACAAATTATGGCACCGAATGCTCGTCTACTTAC
Source organism: Cyphoderus albinus (assembly GCA_021029165.1). Classification (NCBI taxonomy): domain Eukaryota; kingdom Metazoa; phylum Arthropoda; class Collembola; order Entomobryomorpha; family Paronellidae; genus Cyphoderus; species Cyphoderus albinus. Next base: position 30,901 of record VYYJ01000384.1, on the reverse strand, counting down.
CGATCTAAACAAACGTAGTCTAATAAATAACGGTCCAGGCAACAAGCTTCAAGGCTGTCAAGCGATTGCTGGGGGAATATGTATCAGGATTGAGGACTTCCTGTTCTCTGACTACAAAATGATAAAGCAATAGTTCCACAGTTCCTATTTTTCATACAATTTCAACGGCAAAGGGATTCACTTCACGATATGTAGATTTATTCAGTGAGTGTTGCGGTGGACTCTTTCGTATTTGACAAACAGATTTTTTTTTCTGGGAAAGAGCGGTGGCAAATTTTCGGGTGTGAGTGGAAAGCCAAAGCAAACAGTATCAATGTTTTAGTTCCAGGAGCCCATAGCCCATTCATTTTAATGTGGTGTCCGTTGGCGCATTTTGTGAATTTATAGGGAAACGAAGTCACCAACAAAATGACAAAAACTGACAAGGATCATCAACATGACCGTGCTTCAGTATTGTAAAGCATGATGACGCAAAGTTACAAAGGGTATATTTTTAGATGAGGAGAGCGAGATTGGTCGAAATTTGCAAATAGTGGAAAGCCTTAAAACTACCAAAACGCATGAATGGTTGAACGAGAATTTGCTTTCGTATGACTCAACTTACACAATTGGAAACGACAGTCGCTGCTAAGTTATGTAGGCGGTGGAACAGTGACACAAACTAATTTTCTAATGTTCTATCTGACTATGGTGTCATGCATAAAACTATGCCATCATTTTCTTACACAAGCAGCAATTCCGTTTCCCTCCTCTCATCCTTTTAATTCCGCCACAGTGAACGTTATAGCGCCTTACTGTACAACGTACTTTGCTCATGGGTCTTCTCTGAAGAACAAGTTGCTGAGTAGAACTTGAACCTAACGTTAGCTAACGTATGAATGTGAGTCAGAAAAGCAAGCCATTTGCCAAGGTCGACTGGCTCTAAATCTTGAAAGCAACATTAGCATGTCACCGTCTCCAAACAACCTCCTACTCTTCATCTGGTCCCCATCAATTCAAGAACACAGACAAACAATCGGAGAAAAGAGCAAGCAGAGTGCATTTTGCAGGACGAAATGAACCGTTAACAGCTTTAGTTGTCGTTGCCGTTTCTCATCATTATCGCCGAAGCTGTGACATGGCATGGACGCACTAGAATAGACTTCACAAATTTAGCTGGCTTCTCATAAAAAGATGTCACTTAACTATCCGACATTAGTGCAGGGGTTGCAAAAAAATTTACATTTTGGAAAGGATATTTTGTAAGTCGTTACAAAGCGAACACCTTAACTTGGTGCTGACTGTCGTCATCTTTACCTGTCCTTCTTCATAAAACTGCATCTTGATATCGAAAGTGAGAGAAAAACAAGAGGAAAACCTTACATATTTATGTAGTACATATTATAAAAGTGCATTATCAGTACAATTATTTGAAGAGAGCTCTGCAGCTAGTGCACGATTACTGTTAGAATCAGTCATTATGACTATTTTACTGATGCTGCAGAAGTACCCCCTTTTCTTCGCCAAATTATTAACTATTAATATTGTAACTAAACTATCCTTGCCTAGTCAAGGAATATTCGATGAAAAATCACATACTCGTCTGACATATTATTTCAAGTTTCAAGTAGGTACACATTATTACAATGCTGTGTACTCTTTACACAGCTTATAATTATAGTGGCAGAATGGAATGCCACAATTTAATATACATACAAAATACAATGTATAATATGATATCATAATAATAAGTGCAACATTCAAGGATCACTTGATCGTCACTTCATACATGTGCCATGCTAAAGAATTAGAGAAGACCAGCAGAACTCTTGACTTCATGCCTTGTCAAAATCTCCTTTGACGAATGGAACTAGAGAGTAGAGAGTGAGAACACGAGCAAAGGTTTCTAGTTTGTACTTTGGTGCGACTGCTGCGTTGCTAAGCCATTATACAATAGCAGTGATAAAAGTACCAAAATTGGAGGTATGTATGGAGTGAACTTGCCTCGGCTCGACAAGAGACTCGTCATTTAAAAGTGTAAGAAGAATTCACTGGCCGAAATATGCAAATCCACTTTCCTTATGTAAATCATTCCCATCAGCAGTCATCATCAGAAGCGGCAACCACGTCGATAAAGATATGTGCCTAACTTCTTTTAACAATACAATAAATTTTATGAATTAAACTAAATCATTGTGCCGCAAAAATAACTAAAGCGGTGATGGTGATCACGGTTGGAGATGGACTGACTAATTTGCAACTTGGAATTTTGCATGATAAAATGAAGTAACTCTTGTTGAATCAGATTTACCTTGTTCGCTGCACGCATAATTTTGCATGGAAGGGGAAGCATCAGACATGCGAGCGTATTTATATTTGGCATTCTTATTCTAATGATTGCATAATTTTCAATCACACTCGTCTAATTTCAAAGGTCTATGGCTGATGAAATTGATAATGACAAAGAACCGTGCGTCTTATGTAACTTTTGTAGTCCCGCTGCACTCAAACCCATTATTTCATTGTACCATAGTCCAAGGATAGCCTTTTCAATTTTTGAAAAATGGAGACACTTCAAGTGTCTCAATTTTACCATTATTCTTGAGCAAAAAATTATCGTTTTCCATTCTTCCCTATCACGATGACATTCATGGCAGATTCGCATTAGGTAGGCAGATTACTTTCAGATACAGTAACCTATGATGTGCGATAGAAAAGGTGCAATGCTTTATGTAATGCTACCATTCACCCAACTCGAACACAATGATAAATTACCCATTCAAACTTAACGTTTATAAGAACGCGCCATTATTGTGACGATTATTGCTGTATGAATGTACATTTGGACTACACACTTTACCTACCCCACGTCATCGAACAAAATAAAATCAATCCCTTTTTGATTACGTCTCTCTTTTTATATCACATCATCATTATCATCGCCGTCGTCATAACTTTTTTTATCCATTCTATCAGTTTTAGCAATCTAGCCAATCTCATTCCTCTTCGTTTATGATCTGTTCGGACGCGAGTCAACCAACAAACTCACCTTAAGTTACGAAATATATAGTAACAAATGTACACTGGACTTATCGTATCAGAGCGTATCTACCTAAGCCAGCCGACGACTAGGAGTGAAAGTAAATAGGAATCGGAAAAGGGATTTCGTTCCATTGTCAACAGCCGCGAATGCCTCGATAGTCAGGACTAAACCATAACCATAACTATTTTTAATGCAACGATTCAATCGCAAATCTGAAGGCATTAATCTGTGTCACTGGTTAGAAGTGACAGAACAAACAAAATTATTAAGTAAACCGTTGCTCACTTCCACTAAAATCCTTTTCATTATTTATTAATCAATATTGAGTCTAAGGCGATAAACCGCAGTATAAAAGCGCCACATCTTGTTACACTTATGCACAACTTTGATTATTGTTCACACATAACAGTGGATAAATATTCTGACATTACCTAGAAACACTTTACATTACTTGCAGAAATGTGGTAATTTTTTCTTTAAAATATCCTAACAAAGCACAAAGAGCACGACAATGACAGAATGGCACACTCTATAATATTCCCAATTCTCCTCTTAATTTAATCCGCACTCCGCACAAATATTGTATAAAAGACACACTGACGATCATGTTGATTACAACGGTAGATTGTAATAATAAAAATAGGATTGATGTTGATGATAGCTTTGTTATGTAAGACATAAACGAAACATCCGTGAATCGTGACCAAAGGGTGTTTGCCTCCCGATCATGTAATATCTGTTTCTATTTATGATGAATCATTTAACCAAAAGACCCAGAGGTTTTTTTTTGTCAAAACCATAAATCTTGATTCGCTACAGTGTAAAATAAAATCGTTGTCATCATGATATTGTAGACAATTTTTCAATGTTTATATAATATAAAAAGAGCTCAGGTTCCTTGTTTGCTCATAATTTAGATTGCATTACATCAAAACAATTTGTTACTCCTTTCAAGCCAAAAATATCAAGAAAGAACCTTTAAGCATTCTCCATTTTAGAAAGACATGAATTACGGAGCATAATAAATGATAATAGATGGTAATTGCTGTGATAACAATTTTTATATTTAAAATAAAAATGGGGCCATGAAAAGGAACAACAACAAACAAGAACCAGAAATCCGCGATTACCTGTTTTAAATAAAAGTCTGTCAGAAAGGTTTTGCCCTCTTCTCGATTGAAAAGGTAAGAAGTCCCCTTCCACGAACTGTGGTTTTTGTTTGCAATTGGAAAGTGAGGTTATTTTTAGAATTATTATTATTAATATTGCCAAAGTAAACAAAGTTAAAGCTAGGAGGCAAAAGTGGACGGATGCTGTGAGATCGTGATCCCATGCAGGCAATGCATGCCTTTATACTGAATACGACACCTTTCCTTTCAACCTTGTCTTCGTTTTGAATAAACGACAATGTATTTTTAGCTCGGTTTTATGTAAGATATCCTTGCTTTCTGACGACTGGAAAAAATGGAAAGTGAAAACTAGATTTGAAAATTGTGTTTGTGTGAGCAGGTATTGCGGTGATGTGGTGATGGTGGTAAATAATTTGTCACCTGAATTGAATTCACAATGGGAAGCAAGGCAGAGGCTGGGAACGTCGTGAAGGTAAATGCATAGAATGTTGAATCAGATGCGGTAAGGAGGAGTGGAGAGAGTAAACCGATAGAGCTACTTAATACCTGCTATTAGTAGCCCTTGCTTTTTATGCAGTAATGGAATCTTTCTTCAGGTGGCTTGTCAAACACCTTAGAATATTCTACATCCACAATCCAATGGTTATTTGACGCTCCTAGCTTCCATAAACAAGATTTATTTTTCGTGCGTATTTAAATCTGTTATTAAAAATGCACACGGTTTGGATTAAAAGAATCTATATGATGTTTTGATGTGGAAACCTTGTTTTCCTTCCATCAGACCTAAATATGCAAAAGTACGCAAACATCGACGATCAACATCAAGATTATTGTAACTTATTTTCTATTGAAATATTATGTTGTATTATATATCTTTCTTGAGTAAAAATGCAAACCTTTTATATGATTGATACACTTCTGTGAATTTTACTTTAGTATCCGTGGCTAGCGAAGCCAAATGTGTTTGCTTGTTAGAATCTGTGTTAAATGTTGAAGCGCGCGTTAGTGCAAGGGACCATACAGTATACAATAATAGACGAATCGAAGCCATGCTGAGGTTACCCTTTCTTAACAGATTGTTATTAATTTTAAGGCGCTACTACTGTGCCAAGTAGGCATATCGAACCCATTCTTATCGCTATCTTTATTACTAGAAAAATACAACCTTCGTTTCGTACGTACATACCTGCATTACTAAATACGGAAGGCTTAGGAGAGTAGAATCACAGAATGTAATAGATTAATGTAATTTTAATATAAATAACACATACAGTAATATAGCACACAATAAATTTTTGCACTTTGCCTATATCAAGAATAACTCACTTTTGCTCTCATCTGGTCTGTCGTTTCCCACTCATTCCTTGCATCTTGCCAGACAGTAGTAATATATTTTAGTAAGTAAGTATAAGTAAGTATTATTAGCATTATTAGCATTATTTCATCTAATCTGCTACTAGAAAGGTAAGCTTAACCTTTTTCTCATTCATCTTCATTCACAAGAATATATGAAATAAATGTTCTAGCATAATATCATCATCAACATTTATTATTTCTCTTTGACGAACTAGTAAACCCCAACCTACTTGTGCTGTATCCGTGTACAAATTTCTTCCAATAGCAATGGCCCGTGACGATGAGTGAGAAGTTTTTAGTTAAAGCGTGCCTGCATTTTGCCGTCAGTTTTGCTATTTAAAATAACCACACTGCTCCACTAATAATAAAATTTTCTACATAATGCCTCTATTGTAGCGCTCAACACGTTTTTCTATAATATCTACATATTATTATTATTACATTAACTGCTAACAATTAGTAACAAAGTGTACAGAGCACAGTGTTTTAAAAGTAATAATTGTTGATTGATGTATCGCTTTAGAGCTTATTTCTGAGATTTGATTTATTATAATAAGTTTATTTCTTAGACTAGCTTGCCTGCGCTTGCTACATTTTGATCTCTTGTTTATTGTTCACATATGAAACATGACTGTATCATATGAAATGTAACAAATAAAATGACTAAAAAAATGTTTCACTTTTCTTACCTTCTGCGTGGACTAGCGCTACCCCAATGATGAGAACACATAGGACACTGAAAACACAGTTTAAACTTTTGAAGCTGTAGAATTTGGTGTAGATTTTGCTCTTTGATGACCCCATCGTCACCGCAATCCTTCTAATTTCGCTATCACTACAAATACTTGTCATAATTTTTAAACAAAAAAATCCTTCGCTAAATTACATTTGTCCGGATTTCACTACCACTCATTCGTTTCATTATAATTTTGTGACTATTCCAACTAACTGTTACATTATTTCTCCTTTGCTCTACTTGAAATCTGAGTTATTCCCATCTTAAAGATATGCTAATATCGGCATTCCTGGTACAAATGACGACGCACGAATTCACTGTGTGGAAAAGAAATGAGAACTGAAAAGAATCAACACGAAAGCGCACCAAAAACCAATAGGAATACTTTTACTTTTACTGTATGCATAGAATACAATGCAGTGTGCTTCTTGCTTAAGATTTGCTCTTCACTTGGTGGTTGTTATATGAATTTGAAACCAGCGTGAAGAACGTTCTCTCGTTCACAGTCCGGCGTGCACAAAGCAACTGACTCGAATTATGTACGTTCACCCGTCAGAAAAGGCATCTCCTTTTCACTCGCCTTCGCATCGCACCACATTTTCCAAGCATACACGAGGATTCGCTTTAGTTTTGCACTGCTTTTGCTTTACTCTGCTAGCTACAAAAACCATTGCTCGTCACTACACATTGTTGTTGAGAGAGGGGCAAAGGCAAAGTGCAGGGACTGTGCAGCAATTCCGTCATCTTAAAAATGCAGTTTAAGGAGCATGATAAGATACATATAGCAAGCCACGTAAACTTTCATCTAACTATTTCAGTGCATCAAACAAGTTGACTCCTATGTAAATATAATGACATTAGCCAAACAACAAGCTGGGAGTGAGTCAACCAATTGAAGCGCCTTAACTTTAACAATGACCCTTAGCATCTATGACATTTTAAGTGTATGCCATACTGAGGTTTGCAAAACTTTACACGATACAGTTTTACATACTTTGCATACGTTTCCAGCATTATTTTATCTTTATCAATGGTATATGCATATTATGCATCGGCTTTGATTTTTTCTCAAATTAAGATGTTTCCACAGGACCTCTCCTATGAGTGATAACGTAGTCGTGGAACAATCTCTAAGCTGTAACAAAAACCATATTATGCTTATGAAAGTTACTTATGTACAGGTAAGATGTTTGTGCAGTGCTGTTACATTGAAGCTGTGTAACACAGGTTCTCGAATCGCATTTACCGGTAGTAGTGAGGAAACCCTACTTTCGTTATCTTTGTCGTGATTTGATTAACCTAACAAGCGAGGGATTAGCGCCTCATTCTATAACTTTAGCAAACAGTTTATTAATTTAGAATGTATAATATGTCTTTTGGAATGTGACGAGACAGACGTTTTTGCTTGCTTCGTTTAATAAAAACTGAATTGAGAAACCGTTTTTTACTAAATGTGCTCAACTGGACTAAATATCCTCAAGCTACTTGACTGCCTCATCATTTATTCATTTGTTTACTGATTTATACCAAATTTATTCCCCGCTTACATTTGTTTTCATCATATTATTCCCTGAAAGGCGAAGGCTCTGTATGTCCAATTTAGCAACTAACTAAACCCAAAGTTTATAAATTACAAGTTTTAGCCAAACGGAGGTCCACTACGAATAAATGTTATCATACAATGACAAGTCGTATAATGCAGTTTTCAATTTAATCATTGTAATATTTTTGTCAATAAACACTTTTTATAATACGAACTTTCCCTGGTACGAAGCTTGCCCCGCACAAATTATTATTATCAATCTTCAATTTGTCAACAAAATAGAGTTAGTTTCTTTGTTTTATGTTTTATTAATTCATTTATTTTGCACAATTTGACATAAGGATATGAAATAAATTTGAGGAAACATCTTAAAATATTTGTCCACTGCTATGACAAATCAAAAAGGAGCTAACCATTGAACAGTTAATGTGTGGTGCTTTAGGAAATTTCCAAAACTTTTAACCAGTAAATTAATCCTGCGATAATTTTATTGAGTCGACATTTTATTGAGTACAAGATACATTGGCATGTATGGATTTAATGAAAGAATACTAAACAGTAGTAAATCAGAAATGAAAGGTGTGATGTCGGTCATTTATAAATCACACGCGTCGCCCACATTTTCTTAACGATGTGTTTTTACTTTGTAATGTTATGTTTGTAATATGACAGATCATCCTTCGTATTATATTTATGAAGCAAAGTTATAAATTCGGGGTACATATGGATAGGAAAATTCATTTAGTTTCCAAATTCTTGACATGGCATTACTATTTAATAACAAAAGATTGCAAACTACTGGACAACTTTCATTCGTAGATTAATTTTAGAGTTACTGAATAAGATAATTTATATGTAGTAAAATACCCTCTTAGAAAATGTCTATCAATTTTACAAATTATAGATAATACAGGAACAATTGTTTTCAGGGGTATACGGATCATTGCATGGTGGACTTATGCAGGTTAGTGCTTTGCAGGTGGAAGTTTGCAGGGTGGATTTAATGCAGCTTACAAAATTTGTTCAATGTTACACATTTGTATGTAAATCGGTAAATTAATAGATTTTTTTAAGGTTTTTTCTTTTAGATCAATGTTACACAGTCTTCACAGCTAGTTATTCACAGGAGATATTATATTTTTATTATTTTTGGTTTGGTTCAAAATATCCACGTTACGTTACGTTAAAATTTTAAGTAAATGGAGGTTTAGAATTTTCTAGACAATATAACTGTCCTTCAATGCGCACATTATGTATTTTAACTGTGTCAATTGGATTATTAGTTTATTCTATTTTCAACCGTCAAAGTTTAAAAACCGTTAGAATTTGTTTTAAGCAGAAGAGGCTACATGATAGCTCCCAAACCCGATTGAAAAAAGCTGGGGAAGTGAAAAATATTTGTGAAAGAACTGTTAATATTTTACACAGTGTTCTAGCTAGTGATTGCAAAAAATATTCATATTAAACCTGCATTATACTATCCTGCAAAATCTCCAACCTGCAAAAGTCCATCCTGCAACGATCCTACATTCGTTTTCAGGTGCCTTTTCATTAACTTTATAATAACAACGCGAAGCATCCATTGCACTAATTGTGCGACGATCAAATTTCAGACTGGCCAATTATCGAGAAAGGAGATTTTCGTTCACTGCTTGATTAATTTAATTGAGGTTCAGAAAATAATGGGCATAAACATAATCTGCGCATGTTACACATGAATCAGCACTTGAAATCGTTTTCAATTGAGAGATGCTTTCAGGTATTCACTATAAATATTAATTTATAATTAATAACTGCACACACTATCGGTAAGTGGCAGAGCGTTTTCATAATCATAGAGTACGGGTGTGCACATCGGTGCTAGAACACCTTAGCACATCTCCATCAAAACTATAATTGCAACGACTTCAAACACTCACATCTAACACTTGTTCAATAAGCGCTAAACCCGCACTGTGTTTACGCCTGCTTGTTCGAAAAGTGACCGTGGAGTAAAGTGCAAAGATTTACAATTCACAGAGATAAACTTGTAAAATAGGCCTTTGATTTTCGCGAGTTTTTAATTAGGAACTGCAGTTAACTGTTGTGAATTAAGGGAGCATTATAATATGACCTGCTTTGTACAAACATAATAGAATTTTTGGTTTGTGGCACACAGTATGATCAACTCATTGCATGAAACAATTTTTAATTTTAGCATATTTTCGACTCCTTGTGTGTCTCTGTGATTGTAAAGTTTAAATTAACAAGCTCATTACTATTAACATATTATTGTGACACACGGTTTTATAACGAGAAGAGACCTTCAATGTGGAAAAATAATTACTTTCGTCCATACATTTTTGTGCTATTTTTCATTTCAAACAATTCGTTATGACGCGACGTGCACACAGGTAATGCGAACCAACCACAACTGTGTGTTTGTGTGAATTTGCTCTTTCGATTACGAATACGAATGAAAAGTTAGTTGTGGACGCATTCTATTGTATTATCGTACACAAAGTTTTTTTACACCTCTCGACATTACAGTGCCTTGATAAGTGCACCTTATTTTAAGAAAGGGGCGTTTATAAATCTGCACCACATAAAATTTACTACGCTTGCTATCTGAAATAAATGTGGTGCAGCGTCAGTACGGTGTTTGGCTCAGATTGCTGATTTTTTGTGGTTGCTTTGCTAACTTTATCCTGTGAGCCAAACCAAGAAACTTTTGCATGAGAAAATGTACAGAGATAAAAATAGGGTAGCATCGCAGCAAAGTAGAAGGAACAGAGCGCTGTTGGTAACTTAGCCTTATTAGGATTGGTTATGCTTATAGTAGAAATGGTCCTTTATTCTGATTATTAGTTCACCTTGTCTTTTTTTCGCCTCTAAAATAATAATAGCAACGGCAACAAGATCAGAGCATCTTTTTTCTAAATCGACCTGCCTGCATAATTTTAATACACAGGAGTTCTCTCAGAACGAACTCTTTCGCGTCCACTTAACAATAAAAAAAGAATTGCAATAAAAGTTCCGAGGTGAGATATTACGGTTCTCTGCAGAAATTCTTTGAAAGAAAGTGAAGATGGCGACGACGACTTGAAGATTAATATGCTATGGTAATATTTCAATTGAAAAATAAAAATATTATGTGCAGTTACTGACTCCTGACTAAAACGTCATTAAAAGGACAAGCAAGATTATTTGCATGTTCGACTTTTATTTTTCTATGGAGCTGCAGGTAGGAGACTGCAAAAGGACAAAAATCCATAATCGGGTGGATAGTTTCCTCTTTAAAGAGAAATAAAGTTTATTTACGAAAGTACCATCCATAAAGTTTGAAATTACAGCATAAAGTTTGATTGGAAAATCAGGACAAAGCATTTACGGTTGGGTTTGTGCCGAAAGGAAGCGAGATGTGTGGGGCGCATTTTTATTTCATGATCGCTGCTATACAATGTTTTCGTACGAGCAATCGAACCATTTTATTTCACCTTGGACGTTCATTCGTTGGAACGACAAAGGGGCCTTTTATGCCTTTTGCTGTCATCTTTAAATGAACACTGCTGTGCACGAAGTTTGTTTGTTTGCTGAGTGTGCAAAATGCGAATGTGTATGAACGTTGTCAATTTTTTTTCGCTGAGCATCTGAAACGAGAGCAGCAGCAGTTGCAATAATAAATATACTTTGTTGCAGAAGATAACAATGAAGTCACATGCAAGGCTCACCTTCGAAGATCGCACACATTACAAATGACTCTTACTTTCATTTGGCTTGTCAGGTCTTTAATGTTACGCATAATAAAATAATACATAGTCAATGTAACAGGGCACATGTCTATTTAACATCTTCAAGTGCACAGTTACGCTCGTCTGGTCTAGTTTAGCTGACGTTGTCGATGTTTGTGTGGTGCGGACGCTCTGAGTGGAATTAATATATTTATTTTATAATCAAATAATCTCTCTTGCCTGATGTTGTTCTTAAGGGTAGATTAAAAGTCAGCCATGGTTAAATTCCTAGCTCACGTCTCTCTTTACCTATTGTATTATGATATGTTATTTGCATATGAAGTTATTATGTGTGTTTTGTTTCATTATGACTTGGCGATTTTATTCTATTCGTATAATGATAAAGTACCAGAACCAAAATGAAGGATAAATGCAACCTTAAATAAAGGTAGGTTGTTTCAGCACGCGTTGGGGCAGTCAGATTACTAATTGCCACATCTACTCGTTCACAATAATAATTACCCCTGAGATTATAATTGCAGGAGGAGACAACTCAACTACGAATCTCAGATATGTCGACACGAAAATATTCCGGAAATGGCAAATGGCACTCCTGTATGTCTGCTCCAAAAACGCATCTTGTGAAATTTTGCTCTTGTCTACCTTCATCTTGTTTTGTAGTGAGTTCAACAGAAAGAAATGGGTGAGATGGGATGAATATTATAATTTCTTGTGAAGCCGTAATTCATAAACACGTACTTAAAACTCTGACATGAATTGAAAATCATAATATTATATGCTCTAATAAAATAGCCGTAGCACTTCATACAAGTGCCATTTGTATATAGGGCGCTATGAAGTTTGAGAAAAGGTGGTGATTGTAGTCCCACCTCTTTTTAGCGTAAAGTGTGCTTGAATAAGTCACTAGTGAAATGAAATTCTTCCCGTGTAAAATTTTAATTTCCGGCTTAGCTCGTCTGTGAATGACAAGAGAATATATTTTAATTAAAACTGAGACCTTCGTTCCTATAAATCTCCATATGTGGGGTTCGGATTTTCAAGAAACGATTTTTCCCTGAAAGAAATATGATAAATCTGTAGAAGTTTCCTGATTTCTCTAGAAAGTGTCATGTTTAGTGTCAACTAACAACTCCCCGCGTATACAAAATCCGTAAAAAGTTTCAAATTCACTTAAAACCTTTGGCAAGGTCTCTTTACTTCTGTTAACATGCAAAGAATATTGGAATTATGTCCAGAAAGGGTTTTTCTTCCATACGCTTCATTTTACGGAGCATTTGGCCTTGCGATATTTATCTACCTTGATGTGTTACTGACGCGAACACCGACCGTGTAAGTGTAAAATGGGCATGGCGGTGTTTATTGGAATCCGGTTCATCAGTCAAATTTCGTTACAAAAAGTATCATTGTGATCACAAGGCTGGAAGTGTTGGTAAATGAATGCGTAGGAAATCCCAGAATCACTCCCGGTTATGCAGACAAAAGAGACAAAATCAATTTAAATGAGCCAATGTTTGCACTGATGCTTCTATAGACCCAAGGAATATAAACTTGTTTTGCTCCTTGTTTTTCATATCATCAAAGGACGGCTTAGATTTTACCTTAAAGCTATTTTTCACTATTATCATCGGTCTCCTTTTAGGTTCAAGGATTCAACTAGTAGAAGTCTTTACTTGGTTTTGTTACAGATTTCTTTGTTCATCATCGAACAATACGGAACAGAAAAGGATCAGATGCATACAACCAATGACAACTGTGTAGATACCCATTAAATATTTTGTTTTCTAGGGCAAATGCTGGCAAAATGAAAGAGTCCTCAGATTACAGTGAGTGAATTCATTAGAATGTGCAAACAGACAGGCAAAAATGTTTATTTACTGTTATGTCTGCAAATTAGCTTTCCCAATTAAAACAAACATTTCTACAATTAGTGATTTGATTGATTCCAACTTGTTGTATACATATGCACTGCCCTAAACTGGCCTTGTAATTTCTTGTGTGCTAAATGTACAATTATTACAATGTCCGCCTAATCTCGATTTATCACAGGCAACATTGACAAGAATAACAAGAAATTGCAAAGCCTTTGCATGCTATCAAATTGAATCCTCTAATCATCAAAACTGAGACAAATTCCTCAAATTCCATCCAATCTGATCCTGTCCTGATACAACCCAACGACACATGTTCAAGCGTCTGCTGGTAGACCTCTATAAGTGGACTGAAAATAGTGCATTATCTCGCTGCTGGTGATGTATTTTTAGCAAATAAAGTCCGCAATGTTAACTAGATGAAGGCGGTCCCTTCGTGCCTTGAGCATTAAATTCTTACTAAGTGGTCTTTTACTATGAAAACTGAAATGAGTGAGTGTTCTACACCAAGAGGTAGAACAGAATCGTGTTACAAGAATGATGTGAAGGATGATGTGAACTTTATGCAGACAAATGTTAAATCAGTCTTTTGAGGCGTGTTACGAAGAAAATTCCGTTCGAAATGATTTAATAGAAATATTGTGGTAGCAGCACTGAAATGATCACATTAAAATCACATATTTTTATTATTCTTGTAGACCATTTGAATACTTGTCTTGTCTGTGGCAGGCAGCAGCAAGAGCAGTGAGGTGGTCGAGTCCGAATGAAACGTCCTTTATATTCGTGGCCTTCAAAAGGGTGGAGTCATGCAAAATATCTTTTGTGCGTCACTTTTCATGAGAAACTACTTGAGCACTTTAGAATAGCGCATTTGACTGACTGATTCACGTACTTGTATGCAAACCCAGCCCAGCAAACAAACAGTCGAACTGGAATAATTTGTTATTGAGCAACTATGTTCACTTTAGCTTTATTTTTGCTGTAGCTGAAAAGAGAATAATAATGAATGAATGATTGATCTACTATAACTAACCTTTTACAAATGTGAGTGTCAAGGCAGAGTTTTTAATTTTTTAAGTTTTCTTTTTGATATACAGTAACTAGGTATATACAAAATATGAGAATAAGCCGACTAAATATGTAAAAATATTTATGTATCCATATAACTATTAATTCATGCATATTAATCTATTTAACAAATCTAATTTCAAAACTTCCATCGGAAAATTTTTAGGTAATAATTAAATTAGACTTAAATTTTAAAACATACATTTATACAATTTACTAAATTCACATTATTTTAAAGAGATCGAACGGAGAGACAAGAAAGAACAATACGTCCCCTGACATCCTCCGCCTCCTATTGTATAAGAGAAAAAACAAGATTAGCGTCATATAAAATTGTCTGCACCAAGGTACAAAATACACCAAAAGATGGCGCGAACTTGTTTGGAGTCTTTGTCAAATCTCTTTGCTTTATTTATATAACTATGCCTTGCTATATGAAAATGCACATTAAAACCAATTAAATATAATTAAATTGTTACTTTTATTTTCATTAAATCTTACTTTCAATTCTCGATCCCTTCACACGCTTCCTCCGACTTCCAATGATACACAAATGTGTGTATCACGTCATCGATAAATTTGTCCGCTTCCTCGGGATGTTCGCGTAGCATGTGTTTTACTAAATAAAATTTGGTCGAAAAATAACGGTCCATCGGATGACAACATGGACATAACCATACCATTTTTTAAGTCTGTAAAACAAAACAAGTGAAAAAATAAGTTTAATTAATAGTTTAAATACAAATGATTACTACGGTGTTAACGTAACCATCGATTTTAACAAAAACTGACATAAAGAAGATTTATTAATTATACATAATAAAAAGCAAATAAGAAGTAAAACGCTGCAGAGACATGGTTATGACAAAATATATAAATAATGATAGAAACGTTACACACAAAACACGGCGCAAGGGAAGAGCAATCAAATATTTTCCCTCTTTAACATTGTATGAAACCGACACTAGAGGAGCAGAAGCAAAGCAAGAGCAACTCGTCGTCCTGGTAAGTCTTTTACCTCCTCTTCTCTTTTCCACTACTCCTTTCTAATATAAGACCAAGCGATGCGATGCAGCCGCTTCAGTTGTTTCTAGCCACAGACGATATAGGCACACGGGGCTTGCAGGCTCGTCAACTCGTCTAGAGAAAAGCGTGCTTCGTTTAGCCTTCTTTACAGAAAGAGAAGCAATTCTCATGAAAATCGGTGCATCTTTGTTTCTCTCTACCGCATTTTCCATGCAGTAGACATTTTAAAATTGACAACAGATTGTGTCATATCAGTGAATCATAAAAGTTGCATAAAACCTGACTACGAATATATTTTATAACAAGTTGGAAAGTTCATTCAGCATTTACGAGTAAAACAACTCCATGGTTTTATTGTGAGTGCGGCCCATAATTTCCGGAGTTCATTTTCCAGTGTTTCAGAAAGAAAAAATAGAGAAACAGATACTTTATTTAACCAACAAAACGACGGAAAAAATATTTGGGCTTATTATATAAGGTAAAGTTAAGTTAAAGGTTTTTATTATTAAACGGTGACAATTGTAATTTAAGAATTACAAATCAACGCCAAACACAACATTTCAATCGAGAAAACATTTTGAAACCCAATTATTAAAATGTAAACGTTTGAATCAGTATCATCATTAGTTTCTGGAATTAGTTTGGCATGAAAGTGAATTATCGGTGCACTTTTGAAGACCAGAAAAAAGGAAAACATTTCTGAGTAGGAGAGAAAAGAGTTACGGTTACTTATATGCATTAAAGCACGGTGTTTTACTAGGTTCCATTTTCGTGTTTGTGTGGAGCCAAAGCCAAACCGTTATATCGATCGATAGAACCACGCTTCTCCAGAATAATTTTGTGAAAGCATGTATAAGTTATACAATGGATATAGAGAGGCGGCTTGGTTTTTTCTTGTGTGTGTGTGGTGCGTGCTACTCTTCTAAACTCCATTGATCCCCTCTTGTTATTGTGTACCATGTTTTAGAGCATTTGAGAAAAAGGAACGTTTCCTACGCCATTGTAAGAGTTGAACACAACATAGAAGAAAAAGAAAATTCTTTCTTCTATTACAATTTACATTACATCATTCAACATTATTTTCCTCCTACGAGCTTCTCGATATTGTTCCTGGAAGAGAGGAAGGAGAAACTTGTGCAAAGCGGAAACGGATTTACAAAAGGTCTCACAATTTTTTACTCTTCTATTTTATCTTCAGACAATATTATTGCATTCTAAGCAAGCTTTGGTGAATGACGGTAATAATATTATTGCTGCATGGAGGATCGATTAGCCAAAATACTAAATATACCAGCAACACCGAAATTATGAAACCCAAAACACACTTGTCTTCCCTTGCCTTGCCTAATCTATTATCTATGCATGTATTTCAAATTGCTATTATACTGAGTCCATTTATTGCTCTGAGAATGAGTCATGTAAAGGATTTTCGAAAGCACTATGCTGTTAATGTAAGAAAAATTACCAGAAAGATTGAAAGTTGCGTTCTCATAGTAATGCATTACAAAAGCCAAAAAGAAAGTCTCAAGTCTCAAACAAAAGAAAGTTACACAAAGCAGGTACCTACAACGGGGTTTATTTAATTTCAATATTAATGTGTAAATTAAAATATCAGTACAATGTTGCATAGCGTGCCGAATCAAGGAACTACGGAAGCACTGAAATTGGCGCAGAAAGAAAGCACAGACATAAACTTTTACCTGTCTTACGTTTTAAAAAGTAAAAAGTATTCGAGTAAAAAATGTGTCCTCCAAACACGTTCAATCCCGGCAGTGATCACTGGTATTCAAGATTCTGTGAATAAAATAAACACCAATCATAAGAAATGTGGGTATTAATTCTCTAGTTAGTTAATAAAACATCAGCATTTATTTATTTTAGTGTGATCCAATAATAAGTAATACTGAAAGAAAAACCAACACCTCGTCATTCCTTACTTGCAATAAAAAGACACTTCCTACAATTACAAAACTCTTTTTCCCTCAATTTTACATATGCATGATTTGACAATAGCCCGTAACAATCTGCACTGCAGGTGCTTTTTTAAGTAAAAACCTGCTACTCGTTAGACCAGACAGATCAGGTGTTTGTCAACGCACGTGAGTGAAGGTAATTTCCAAGAATGCGAGTTGTGTGTGTATAAAAGTATTAGTAAAGAGACCCTTCACCAAACGTGTAGCCTGTGCACTATGCAGCAGCAGGAGGCCCACAAGAAAATACACTTGTCTTGCCTATTTCAATGAAAATCAAATAAAGATGACAGAACCTTACCTAAAATCGAGACTTGATGAACTTTTGTTTCCTTGTCCAGAAAGAATACGTAGCTATTAATAAGGGATGCTATTGTGTGCCTCGGATGGTAGTTGATGCCTCTGCAACAAAAATTTAAAATTGAACAACATGTCTACAACTAAAAATTGCATTTATATAGTATAATAATATGTAGTCATCTTTTACCAGATTTATTTAGGTATCAAAACAATTACGTTTGTAATTGTAACACTTTTACAGAAATCCACCTGCAACAGTACAACAAAACAGCAAAAATTAAATAATTGCATTTCCAATGTAGTCCAAACATTATCCTAGCTCAACGATGAAAGTTGCCTGCATACTAATTAGGACATCCTGCTGCAGGGCAAACGCCGAGACTACGCAGGTTTTTTATTTCTACAAAAACTACGCTGGAATATGCGTATATAGCTCCCTAATAATTAATCAACAACACCATCGTTATTCGTTGCTAAAAAAACTGCACAGCAGCAGTTAGACCCATTTCGGCATCTAATCGTGATGCAAATGAACAAAAAAGCATTGAAAAGTTTTTAAAAAAACATTGTACTCTCTTCATTGTTAAATTCAGTACTTCGTGAGGATAATTCAACACTGACACACCTTATAAATTAATCTGATGATGTAGCTGAACACACCGAGTACAACAATAGCTACATACGGTATGCATCCGGCAATTTATTTTCCTGTTTCGTTGTTGTGTTCTAAAAGTAAATTTGCCTAAACTGGATCAAAGTTTTCCTTACCTGAATATTTTGTTGAATTTGCTTTGTGTGTTTTGAATAAGTTGGTAAATTGTTTATGTACGTTGTAAAAAATATTTAATTCCAAAAAAGTCGTTGTTTGTTGAATTGATTATAAGACTAGAGCAACCAGCAACAGAGATCTATGAAATACTAATTCGTCACTAAAATAAAAAAGACTTTTTTTTGTTTCTTCTAGTTCTAGTACTACTCCCTTTTCTTGCCGTAGAGGTGTTGATTCGAAAAGATCTGTCCGTCTCATGCAATATTGTGTAATGTGTAGGAATCGAAGCTAAAGCAAACCTTTCTATGTGAAGCGAACGCAATTGTATTACCTATGTTTAAACTTTTTTTTGGAGAAACCACATTGGAAGTACTGCTGTTATATTATTTTACATGACAAACCTCAATAATATTAGTCCGACATGTACGAGCCCAATTAAAAGCAAGGCTTACAAGAAGGCGAAAGGACGTTTCGAATGCGACTTTTGTGTTTCTAAGTAAGTAAGTAATTTGATCTTCAAAGAAACATAAAACAATTATGATACATTGACAGCCAATGGTGACACACACAGGAGTAATTCAATATGGCGTAAAGAATTTTTTTTTTTCTGAACTCTGTTTAAAGTAAATCGGGCATGGATTGCTCTACCATGTACAAATTAGATCTAGATTGATCTAGACTTGCTTTGTATCACCAACCGCCCGTTTAATATCTATTAGATTTATCGGTGGATGTGTGCAGCTGCAGAAAGAGAAGAGGTAGTCATCGATATGTAAATGGTTTTCACTGTTTCGCTGGTAGTTGGTACGAGTACGACTCATTCAGTAGAAAAGTAGATCGTGCGAGAAAGAATGAAAGGAATTGCGAATGCGTCTCGTGTGAGCTCAGGTTTATTAGGCCTTTCTTCTAAAAACCAGCCATCACCCAGAGATTACGAGGCCTGGGATGAGTACGACTGCTACGCACGGGGCAACCCCGTACGTACGTGGACACTGTAAGGAAGGACGTGAGACTTCGTTGCGTTGTTGCCTTGCAACTTATAGTGGTATGCAAAGGCACTGCCGTAGCTTAGATGAAGCTCATTAGATACATAACTAAACTAAACTACAGCAAAGTGTAGCAAATGGCAGTGTTTCGTAATAAAATAATAATCACAAACTGAGCCGGTGCGGTGGTGTGAGTAAAAATCAGTAAGCTTTTTGTTATAAAAACGAGATCAGTTCATGTAAACGAGAGACTTGCGAAGCTTGAGTGAAAAAAAAACAGTTGTTGTGGAGGAGTCTGATTGAACGTGTGATATTATTAAAAGGATCTACATACTTTGCATTTACATGCTGACGATGAGCACGATGAGGATGATGAGGATGATGATGGTGGTATCGAATAATCCGTTACGCTTTGCTCTCTTTTCCCCTCATCCCCGCAATTTTTTTTACACGTAGTTGAATATTATTAATACGATGATTGTTGTAATGCAAAGAGCATACTTGAGCTTAGCAGCTATTGTTAGCCTTCAGGTTCCTGATTGCCTCTTTTTGCCAGTGTGCGTTACATGATTTTTCAATTTCAATCTGCTCTGCCTGCGGATGGATACTTCATTTAAACAAGGAGCGAAAAATTTCAGTCTTCTTTTCAAGGCAGAAGATTGAAGCAGAAGTCCGACAAGTCGGACTCATTAGAAGTGCACTCGATTACAGTATGAAACACCAGCTCATCATTTCATCAAATTAGAATGCATTCAATTCATTCACTACTACCCAGTGTCAGTGGCTATGAGTGCACGTCAACTTTTATAAAAGTCAGTCAGCTACCAGCATATTGTACATTCATGCTTAAAGGATGTTTAACTCCTCGGAAGTCAAGTGTAGCGTGTTAGTACAATGTGTGAGTAGATAACTTCGGTTTTCTGGTATCACTCTTAATTGAACTGGTGAGAAGAGGAACTGTACTAACTAGGTATTTTCGATTCTGTAACACAGAATAATAATCATTAAGTAAACCATCTAATATAAAGTGGCGCTGAATGTGTGACGAAGCATACAAAGTTTCTGCCATTTTCAAATGCAGCTGACGGATGATGAAAGTTAGTCCCAATTGGGAATTGACAGAAAGAAAGGTCTATCATGAAAAGTAAAACAATCATACAATCATTGGTAGAAAATGTACAGTTTGTTGACTACCGGGTTCTAGCAAACTTTTTTTCATGCCACACACTGTACACAGAAATGTGAATTTTTGTGACACCGGAGGGCAATGAAACAGCCATCATTTTCTCATTTTATATGAAATTAGAGCGTGAGCTAATTCGAGAAGTGGCAAAAAACTTCTCGACGAATTGACAGTGTCTATTATAGACTGCTAACGTCGATAGTAAACATTTGCAGAAATTCCGCTTGCCATATTCAATCTGCACGAAGAAAGTAATTTTTGAATTAAATATTTTGTAATTGCCGTTAGAAAGCAGGGAAGAGCCATTAATTTTTCTGCCAAAACTTCATTATGGTTGAAAGAGGTAACTCAATCTAGCAGATTGAGTAAGGCAAGGCACAGTTATATCCTCTTCCTTACATCATCATCATCATCATCATGTGAGAAATTACGTGCTTTATTCGTTTATAAACTGCGAGGTTCAACAAAAAGCATTAGGTAATATTCATTTTCGAAAAAACAACTAATAATTACGGGTTACAGTTAATTTATGCTCGTATATAATAAATTATGCGAGTCGTCAGTCGTAGTCATAATAGTTAGATAAGGCATGAGTTTTGGTATGTAAGACAGGTGCTACGTGCATACTTCATAAGAAAGTAGTAAAATCTGACATGTTAGTGATTCACGTCAAGTAAAGTGTTCAGAGATTTGCTTTGAAGACTTCCTTTCCCAACTTTGATATTGCTCTTTCTCTATCATTAAAAGTCTTGCCGTGGAGGAGCAGTCGAAATTTTATTCCATGGCAATAACTTTTACTACTGAGAGGTGGAAACGAGAAAAAAAAACATTCATTTGCATTCATGGAATCGAAACAGTAGGCAACTTGTTCACATTAGAAGTGGTTGATAAATACACTGAGTGAGCTGGCTGCTCTACGTGAAGGCGATATGGTGCCCTGCCATGGTCCATTACAATTCTAGAAGTTTGTCCCGGTTTCATGTTACTTGTTACGTTCTTTTTCACCAAGTTCCTTTGTATTTTCTTATCATGACCTGAAATCAACTTTTCCGCAATACAAAAATGGGTAAAAATAAGAAACAGCACAGAGAAAAAAAGGCGAGGAGAGAAGTGTTTGAGCGTGCAAGTTTTTGGTTTTAGCATGGAACGCACATAGTCACATATAAACAGGTAATTTAATTATGCGCAGCCGTGCCACGCTAAAATAAATTAGAAGGGCATGCTGGATGTGATATGGTTAAAGTTAAAACGACTTATTTAAATGCAATTACTACTATCACTTCTTTTCCCTCTTTCCCCCCTACTCTACTTACGTCGAACTAAAAAGGTGACTCCCACTCAACATCAACTTTAATCTTGTAGGTACAAGATTTTGCAAGAAAAAGAATTACTTTGTGTAAGTTCAAAAGACAGGGTTCTTTATTTTTTAACTTTGTTTATCCCATTACTTTACACACGCTTTCTGCCTCTTGGAAATGCGTTTTTTCTTGTGTTGCCTTTTTCATTACATTTATTATGCATTTCAGGTTTTCGATTATTTTCTCCCAGGCTAACCAGACTTTATTTAGCAACCCTCAAATGATACATTTTTTCGGTGCAAAAATATCTACGTTTGATTCAATGTCCCTGTTGATACTGTGATGTAGTGGTTAAGTCTAAAACGTCGGAGTAATAACAACACTGTGGTTTCTATCTACAAAACTAGCAGTGAAAATATAACAAGTAGCAAATTAACTTTTAAAACAATAATAATTATAATAAGTGAACATCTAACGTCGTTGGTGGTTACACTACACAAATGAATTTCCTCATCGTCTCTTTTAAGCTCCCACGCATTTTAATGGCCCATCTTGAAGCCATATCTAGTCAGATTGTTGCGTTGAAATCTCCAACTTTATCGACCATATCAGTGACAGCGTTGTGCATAAATCGTCACGAATTACGAGCGAATATAGAGTACGCCATGAATTTACAAGTGGTCTTCACATTACATTATAACCGCAGGTTTCTCGGGCTATTAGTTAAGGCTCAGAGTTCACGCTTATATAAATAATGTAAACGAAGCTTGAACAAGAAAATATAATGAGACATTCTCGCAGCAAGGTGACTTATTTATTAATCAATAAATCGTGGTCCCACGATGACACCGAGCATGGAAAATAAAACTTCCGTTTTAGCCGATTCAGCAGTAGCAATGACCGACCGTGTAACTCAAATCCGTAGAACTAAACGAGAATCTCCTTCCTCCTTTTTATACTCTTCCCACACCATCGTAAAATCTTTTGGGTAACGTCAGCGAGTAACCTCCCTACAATGACTAAAATCGTTTCACGTTTTCTCTCTCAAATCTGTATCACATCATTACCGCTTCACTCTAGTTTTTTCAGTTCTCCAATTGCGGGCCATCTTATTCAGTTTTCCTCCCTTTAAATCCTTCCTTAACAATATTACTCTTCTCGGGAAAGCGCCTTAAGGCACAATATTTTCTGCACTCTTTCTCTCGAGTGCTCGCTGCTTAAAATAACGCATGTCCTCTCCATCACATCCATCTCAGCATTGTCTTGCTAGAGTCCTTATCTTTTTCAGCTCGGCTGGTGTGGATTTTTAGCCTTTTCCTTCCCTTATTTTTATGTTCGCTGGAACACGACATGCCTTTTATTTCAATTTGGTACATCGTTAGCAAAAATCCTTCCTCTTTTCCTCTCATAAAAGCAAAAGGGGAGCACTAGATGGCAAGATTCCGCCTTAGGCACCTTGGGTGAACCATCCGAGCAACTCATTGTCATATACTATTTTAAGCTGTACTCCCTAATAATATGCCAAATTATGACTCTACCGCGAAGAAAGGTAGCGGGGATACGCTTTTATTCGGTGCAAGTGGAATATGGTGCCTATTTAGAAGGACCCACCTACAAGCTCCTTTTTCCGGTGAATTGGTTTACGGTGAATTTTACGGTGAGTTTTTTTACCTCAGATTTAGGAAAACGAACGACATCATTACTCTGATTATTATTTTTTATATTTCACAACTACAACCGAACAAAGCCCATTTTGGATGCATTTGGAGAAAATTACGAGAAGTGTTTTCGTGTTCCACCTTCCATCTAGTGAGTGATCAAATTTAAAAGAATTTTTTCTTCCTGTTAAACAGAAAAAGAGGGACCGGGAAGAGATTCACCACACGGAGAACATGTACATTTGTATGGTCTCCTTTTACCAGACAGCCAGTTAAACATTAAAAAAATTATAGTAAAACGTGCTCATCCTTCGCCTCTCCTCCACGATTACGTACGGTCGTACATTTTATTATTGACTTAAAATGAGAATCCGTAGAAAGAAGGGAAAGAAAGTAACTTCACCTTCTGTCCATTACTACTGCTGCCGACATGACACCCATCCAAATACACTCAAGTAGGGTCCTAGAAGGAAATTTTTCTTCCATTATTATAACTTCGCACGCAGGCAGGACATTGTAAAGAAAAAGTTTCTTTCTGGAATGCATTCTCTCCCGCACACCTTTTCACCACATTTTCTTACACTCACCGTCTCCAGGTTAAATGAAAAAAGAGAGAAAAAACACTTTTTTGTTGTTTGCTTGGTGAGTATGACCCCGTTTATTTTCTCTACATCGCTTACTCTTCCTCTATTATTTTTTCCCTTTTCCTACCTCTCCTTTTTTCTTTTACTTCTGAAAAATTGCTTAGGTATACAACGAGTCAGATTGTCCATTTGGACTGGCCGATGAAATCCCAAAATGATCATGGGCGGACAATCTAAACGGTATCATGGTCATCTTGAACATCTCGTATGAGACGAACCTACGTACGCTGCACTGCACGAAGAATTTGTCTTCTTTACTTATTGCTTTATGTGGTTTTTCGCGTCCATCCCGCAACTAACAATGTCCATCTTTATGACTCGACTCGTGGTGTCTGAGTAAATCGGCGATGGACTTTGGGGAACTCGCTAGCTGCCAGTTAAGCAGTTTTTGACATCGCATTACTACATATTTAGTGTTGGGAAGCGGCTTGTGGGCGTTGCAGCTCTTTTCTTTCGTATACCTAAAAGTCAAACTGATTTCATGATCACGATCGTCGTCATTACTACAAATGCTCGAATAAATGTACACTCTCAGCTAACATTTACCAATATATTTTCTCTCGATTATCGCGGCTATCCTTATAGATTATCATCTATTTGCTGCTTGTTTTAAATGGAAACAATTTTATGAGCACCAGCACCAAATTTTGCTTTTCTCCTCGAGTGGTGTGTGAGCGAAAAGTCCATTACGACCACATGATGTTGGAAAGTGACGTTAACTGAAAAGCATTGAAATGTTAACAGGCAATTTAATAATAGGAATAAAATTGCTTGTAAGCACACAAACAGTCAAAGTTATAGAAGCACACGTTTATAAACTTTTTGGGGGGCTTTAAGCAAGCATTCCTTCACTTCTTTTTTGTGTCTTCTTCGATTAAAAAATGCAGACAAACGGTGGAGAGTGGAGATAGGTAAGAAAAAAAGACAGAGGTAGGAAAGAAAAAGTTCGATTGTGTGTAAAAAGTGATGCATGTTTGGACCTCTCTACGACGACGAGCAATTGGAACGTAAACGCCTACCACCAGAGGCAAAGAAAAAAGCAGGGGAAAGCAGTGCGCCCGAAATCAATAAAAATAAGTTTCCTGGCTTGAAACAGGGGAGAAGGAAGGAGTCGAGGAGAGGTGTCTTAGAAAAACAGGATATTCATCTATTACATACGTATTAGACAGCATGTGGCAGTAAATGTCGTTTTAAGATATAAATTTCCTTACACATTTATTCTATTGACTATGGCTCCATTTTCTTCGACTAATGCCATTGTACTCTTGCTCAACCTACTACTGCAATTCTCATACATTTTCTGTGCTCTAGCCCCCAAATTGTGATCATCATCATCTCCACCAGCTTCTTGACTAATGTTACCAACAAGTAATATGTCTTGTTTCCTCACACATTTCTACATTGTTTCATTCAAATGTCGTATTTGTCTTGTGTGTGTGAGAGAGAGAGCTGAGTGCCACCGCCGCACCAAAACCAGACCGCACCACAGCTCACCGACACTTTTTCTTATTTTGAAATGAAGGGAAAAAGTTTTTTTAATGTAGCAACTCGACAGTATGACTTTCTAGGATGTAAAAGTATGGGTGGATTGGTCTTCGCCGTTTATTTACAACCAGGGTAACAGTGATAGCGGAGTAAGTAGAGCGACATGGAATGGAGGCTCTAGTCCCTGTTACATCTTATCGAAACGTGTGCTCTTCTAGTATAACACTCAAGCTCCATTAAAACTATTATTTTCAAAGATATTACACAACATTTGTTGTTAGTTGTTAACCCCAAAAAACGTACATCTGTCTGTCACTGAGCACTGCTGCTGTGTCAGCTACTCGAACCAGTAATATCTTAACTTTGTTTCTCCATCGTCATCATCGTTCATGACAGGGCGCATAAAAATGTGTGCATGTTTTTGTTGTCAATAATAACATTGTAGATGCATTGCACGCAAAGGTTTACCAATGCACGTTTACAAATGTACCTTCGTTCACAGAGCTCTACAATAATAAACGGAACAATACCAGATAAGCCTCTGTTTCATAATCATTGCAAGAAGGAAATGAATGAGAGCAAAACAATCGAGAGACAGCAGCGCTACTGCTGCCTCTCCGTTACTTTTCTCCATAAATCTTCACTTTGTGGGAGTCATAAAGATTGAAGATGAGAAAAAATGTGTTTCTCCCTTTTCATTTGCTTCCTTTACAACAGCAATTTACTGACTACCCAATGATCCTGCTCATCGCAACAATAATAAAAGCATTGTTATTGGGATTTTTTCTCTCGAAATAAAAATGTCGAATGCGACGATGAACCCACTAAAAGAGCATTTACTACAAGTGCTTTTTATTCTTCAGTTTATGTAACTCATGGACTCATATAATTGATCAAGTATCAGATGCTCTCCGCACAATACATTGAACTTCAAAGTCAGTATTATAAATGCTCAAAGAAGACAAAATTGGATCAATGTAATTCCAAACAAATTAAAGTAGAATAATATTTACTTTTGTAACTTGCAAGTGTAACAAAGATAAGCTCTGTCATCAAAACGAGTGTACAAAGAGACGCTGTTCTTTTTCATTCAAATTGTCTTACAAAGCCACTCAAGGCAAACGAATGAAAATATACGTAGTAGTTAAAAAGAAATTGGTCCAATTGCACCCATAAAACCAAACCGCCACGGTTAAATTTTTTCTACTGTCCCTTCTGTTCTTTCAGAAACTTGACTTGTTTCCTGTTGTTGTCAATGTAATTTCTCATCGCCATGAAAAAGTGGCATTATGTTACGATCCAGTTCCGTTATTACTATTACTATGACTAATGTTTTGTACACAGTAAAACTGGTGGCACGCTGGCACAGTGGTATGTATTGATACTCGTATTCCTCACTCCCTCACTACTAAATGCATTCGTAGACACTCATTCGACATATCATTATTATTATTATGATTATTGCATAGTTCCACCAACAAGGAAAAAAGCATGTTCAGAAAGGTTTATGTGGCGACTTACATTGTGTACTTGGTACGATGATGATGTAGTGTCCATAATACTCGTGTGCAAGCGTCGATAGTTTTCTTTCACATGTCACTCTAAATTTCTCTCCCTTCTCCTTGATTCCTTTCTCTTGTACTTAGTAAATCTAATGACGGCAGACTGTCTCTGTTTCAATATAATGTGAACGAGGGTAAAAGAGCAGTCTAATAACTATTCATTCACTGTTGCTTTTTATGGAAGACATCATGATCGCATCGTCATCTCTTCGTCGCTTTGAGCAGTCGTATACCAGCCATC
This sequence comes from Cyphoderus albinus, assembly GCA_021029165.1. NCBI lineage: Eukaryota > Metazoa > Arthropoda > Collembola > Entomobryomorpha > Paronellidae > Cyphoderus > Cyphoderus albinus. The sequence goes on along the minus strand of VYYJ01000384.1, from coordinate 3,325 downwards.
ATGATGATCGTCATTTCATAAAAGATGACTGTGATGACTGCAGGGGCAGCAAAAAACAGACGTCACTACTTCCATTTACTGACTTGTTAGGTTATTCGAGTAAGTGGCTGTTTTCTGTGAACTTTGTTAGCTATGTGCACGCCTATCTCTCATCACTCTATATCTTTCACAAGCAATCCGGAGTTATAAAATGTGCCATGTATGCAACCTTTTCTCCTTAAAGTCAGAATTGAGCTGAAGACAACAACAGCAGAAAACACAAGGATGAAGTAAATACAGGATAAAGGGGAAATAAAAAGTGCAACAAACGGGGCTATTATTATTATTATGATTTTACTACATAGTTTGTTTTCATAATCATGGTCATGTTACATTTACAACAATAATAACAATAACAAAACATTTTCCCCCACGAACAGCTCCTTTTATGTACGGTTAGAGTTACCTGGGATTCTTTCATTTGTTTACAACGTTCGCTTTTTTACTCGCGTTTTATGAACTTCAATCTGAATGGGACGTACCTTGAAAACAACCTCCGGCTCCAAAATTAATTATTTATAGATGATTAAAGCGATTATTTCAGGAATTAATGATTAAAAATATTGGTTTTACAATGCAAATTGAATTCAGTGGATTAAAATTCAAAATAATAAAACGTAATACATACTTGCATACATATTCAGTTTACACTGCGCCAGCCTTTAATGATGTTTCCGCGTTGATTGAGAATGGAAGAAATCCAGTGAAACGTTCGTGTCGGCTTCATTATAAATATCTACAAAACTATTACATAACGAAACGAAGCCGGCTGATAGAAAGTCCCAAAAACTGTGAGGTATGTAAAGCACCCAAAACGACCGACCCCAGCTGAACCCTGGGCGTATCCAAACAACATATAACATAAAAAATTCTGAGAATGGCAAAAAATAAGTTAACTGGAGTAAGTGGATCGACCAAACGAGTGGGGTGTTCTTCCTTCACAACGGACCGGGTGAAAAAGTCCTGTTCGCTGCTTTATTGCTCTTTCATCGTTGAAAGGCAGCATAATGGCAGCATCTGACTAACCGATGAACAACCTATGACGACGGAAAGAACGAAAAATGGAGAATAGAAATGGATTAGGATTTTGGATGAATGTTGTGTATCCCTCCATTATCCTCTGCTGTTTTACTTTCGAAAATTTCCCTGATGATATTGTGGACAACAGGAATAATAATAGACTATTAAGTGACTATCACATCGTATGGTTAGTAACTCGCATGATTGCAGTTTCTTTGTCGTTTTCTGTTTTAGTTTGGGTAATCTGAATAATGAAAAGGTATTACGCCCATGCTTATGCAATCCATAAATACTAACACAGTCAGTCAGGAAATGTCAAGTTTCTACTATAAAATACCATGCCTCTGCAAAAGTAATATTTAATGACACGCCAGCATTGATATAGTAGCATGTCGTTCGTCACACCGGTGTGGTAGCAATAGTTCATGAATTGAGATGGGAGTGCACGATGATAAACTTTGTATCTTGGAGTTCAGAATGGAATCAAGAGCAGATTGGGAGAGATATCTCTGGTTTTTCACGCAGAGAGGAAAACTTCAATTTCTCTTTTACGTAATAATGAAAATGACGGGTTTGACGAATGGATGGGATAAGGACACATTATTGGAGCTTTCGCTGCTTCGATAATAAGCTCAAATTAACGGGATGGAGCTTGACGTAATATTTCCTAGACTGACGCGAAAATGTTGCTAGTTGCGATTAAAAAATAGATAATTATAGCGACATTTCTGTATTTATTGTAGATGCGCACATTTGTAAATTTTTCAGTTGTAATGCTACGGTGACTGAAAAAGTTACGTTTTTAAAGTAGGGTTTTTCTGTCGATTCTGTACAAAAAAGATGGAGGAGAAATCACAGGTTTTATTTATTTACTTTTAACTTGTTGGTATTATCAGCATTGCACATGTTCCTTCCTATACACAATTTCTGAGAAATCGAACCAAGTTAGAAATCAAACAAGCAAGCAAATGCCATGCCAGACCCTCTCTGGTTTCTCTTCATCGCAGGGATCGATATGTGCACAATGTAGATATTAGGCACCTATATTTGTCGGTAGTTGGTGAATATATTTAGATGACTCGTTTGATATATGTCATGTTTATGCTAGAGAAAGAAGCAGGAGGGAGGGGAAATGAGAAATGTACCGGCTTGCACTTTTTTGTTGCTCTCTCCCACTCCGCGCTCTACGCTCCTTGCCCGTACTCCCTCAACTTTTCTGCTTCTCTTCCACTCTTTCCGCTTCCTCTTCTTTTCCCAAAAAGTAAGAGTTCTCTCCATTCACGAAAAAAAACTTTTTATATTTCACAGACGTTTGACTTTCCAGCACGTAGTCGGTTGTCGGAAGTAGGAAATGCTTTTTAATAAATGGAGTCTGAACGAATGAGAAAAATAAAGTTTGGGTGAGAAGGTTTCATTGTAAACGCATATATAATTAAAAATGGGGATTTTCAAAAATAGAAGTGCAATGCTTGTTTGATGACAGTGTGGCAACTAACAAGTTACACGGTACAAATCCAATTCTCAGTAGGAACAACGAGCTACAAAACGGCGTGCTCACTGCTCACTAATAATGCGTATGTAATGAGAAAAATATCAGCGGAATGAAAACGTTTTGACACGAACTATTCACATCTTTCAAATCGTTTACATACTCGACTCAGAAAAAATAAATAAGTTTCTCTAACAGTTCACCTCCACATTCAAGATCAATTAGGACAGTAGTGCTATTACTAATGCGTCTTCTGTCAATTCGCTGTCTTCTTCAGGAGTTTTTATGGCCACTGAAATTACAATTAGGGAATTGGAAACGCGCTTCGCATTTTAAAAAGAATTACCATGGTGTTCGATTTTTTGCGGTCGTTTAAACTCACATTAAAATCCGCGGCGAAGATTGAAGATGGCATCTTTTCGGCATTTTCCTTACGAGTAATAAATCTGTGGATGGGAATGATGAAAGAGAAGATTTTCAAGAACAAGGTTCTAATAAATAAAACATTATGCACACCTTTTGAAAAATCCTTCCGTATTTTCGGGTTGTAAGGCTGCGCACAGTTAAGCGAAGTGTTGGGAATGTGTTACGTGAGGCACGGAGATCATGAAAATGACATGATCACGTTTCACGTCTGCATTATTTTTATTGCTGCAACCAGGGTGCGGTTTATACAATGGAAAAAACATTTGGACATGTTTTTACATGCATTTTATCATGGTTAAATGAAAATTCATGGTAAAATGGTAAAAACATTTTTAACATTATGTAAAGGGC
>VYYJ01000383.1:0-63822 GCA_021029165.1 Cyphoderus albinus | reverse complement strand
TTTTTTTTTTTTTTTTTTTTATAACATATCTGATTTTTATTAATATTGCAAAGGACTTCAATGTCTCTTTCCTCTTGCACTTTTACAAGGATTTGGAATAACACGAGTGCAGTGAAATATTATTAACTATAACCAATGCATTCGTTTCTTTGCAATATTCAAGTAATAGTTTTTAATGTGGGCAGTGAGGAGTTCCGCACAGGCAGTCAATCTCTGTCTTACCATTTTAGAAGAAACCTCGCCAAAATCCATTTTATTACAACCGCTGCCTCTGCGTTTTATAGATAATAAGTAAATAAAGCAAAAATATTGTACAATTGAAAACTCTATTTGTAAAAAAAAGGAAAAAGACATAGTTTGTTTAGAATTTTCATCCGCAAGGAAGAGCAATAATATGCACTGCTAGGTACTGCTTCACTTTGTACAACATATACTACAAATGAGAAAATTATAGTGCGAAATAAAACCACAATCGTTGCGTTACACCAATACCAAATACAGGATAATTTACGAAAAGTTCGGCTTCGTGTAAATAAGTATGTTCCTTCACTCGATCACGATTGTAATGATAAGCGTAGCTCTCAAACAGCAAGAAGCCGGTTAATAAGCCTGGAGCAGGAGAAACAATCGTTTTAATTATATACTTCTACAGACACTCATTTACAATTAAAACTACTTGAAAACTGTATAATGCATGAACGATTTAACTCTACCTTTGAGAATCTACTTCTTTTGCATTTATTATGGAAATGAGCTTAAAAATGGTTACCGCTAGGCGCTTTGCTGAAACCTACTTAGTCATCATTACTCATCACTAAGAGCATATTCAGCATCATACACTTTGTCAAGATGTATGAACCCTACCCCTTCCAGCAACACAAACATTTCCACTCTGGAGATCCTATCATCCATTGAAAGTAGAATTTGCAAACTTTGTTTGTCTTTCGACATTATTCATGTACTTTAGTGAAAATATGGGTGTAGCCAGCTGGATGGCATTGGAATAGGATGCGTGACTTGGAAAATACGATGAGTGACTATGCATGTTACTTTACCAGGATTTTCTCTCCCTTCCAGTCCAGCTCTGACGGGGTGCTGTTTATAGAGACAAAGTTTTACAAGTAACAAAAATAGCTTGTTTGTGTACAAAGGTCTGTGTATGGTCTTGCTTCCCCGAGCTTCCTTTGTTTGGTTCAACCCTCTAACCCGAACTGAGTTTCTGGCTGAATCGCTTCTTTCACTTTGGTAAACGTGTCCTCTTGTTACACTTATGCAGCCGGGATGTGCTGATCCTTTCAATGTCCTTTTCTACTCCTAAATTTACGCCAGACATAAAGTAATGTGTGTTCCTAAAACATAAAATTGTAATCGTATTATTTTTGCTTTTACAGTTCTATTTCCATAGAACATTCGAATAGTAGCGTCCCTCGGCGTATTCCTTCTCTCTGCCTTCTCTAAAATTCTAGTTCATGAATAAACTGCGGCGAAACCCATTCTCATCAAACATCCCCAGTCCTCACCCATGACTTTGCCTGCTTTCTGGATTGAGCGGTGAGTCATTCATTGGGTTCCGTCATCACGTCACTTCTCAAAACTACCATAAATAGTAGCTTTTTGAACATGCTTGCGAAGCAGAGCAGGCAGTCTGCTCACCCAGAAAAGATTCAAAATTTCAGCCACAGAGCTGATATAATGTACTTAATGTTTTATTATAATCTACCGCCTATGCCAATATTATTAATTTTTGTAGGATAAGTCAATTTAAATTTGAAACTGAATTCCTTTGATGTATGCACAATAATGCAATGCAAGTAAATATTCTGTCTTTTTAATGCAAATGTAGCTTCGGCTCCACCACCCTGACATGGCACCATTATTATCAACTTTTGGAGCATTGCATACAATGTTTGTTGCCACTACAAGAAGAAGGAGGCTGTGGATCTCCTTCTCAGGATATTTGTTATCCGACTGAATTCACAGGGCTAACAAGGGTCGGAACGGCAAAAAAGACGCGAGAGTAGGGTGGTTTTTTACCACTCACTCACTTGCTGCATTGTTGTTGCTGCTTCGTTCGCCTCGTTTCTTTGTTGCCCAGTTGTTTATCTGTCGTTCGTGAACGGTGAATGGGAAATGCTGATGAAGTTGGGATCGTCGAAGCTGACTGGATTGTACGACATGAATCTCCACTAAAAAGCCTCAAAAGCTTTATACTACCGAGGCTGAGAGCAGACCGTAAAAAGGCTTTAGCATTACTTATCATATTTACATCTACAGGCATCTGTCTTAATAACGTTGCGCCCCGTTTTACTTCTTCTGTTGACTCACTCAATAATGTAAGAATTGGTACTAGGATCAGGATTACTTACCAAACTTTTTAGACATGTTGTGTTGGTTGACGCAGTCACTCTCTCTGCTTCAAACCTCTTCCTGACGAGGGATGAGATGAGAATGAGTATCTCTGAGCAAGCAGAATGCTTTCAGAAAAAACGCGATAACAAAATTGAACGTTTGTAGGCATTCCCATTATTTTCTAGTTTTACCAATGCAATGTACCATATTTGTTCAAATATACGTGTATAGCTTTATACATACGGAGGTGACGTTGGACCACTCGAATAAATGATCTTTGGAAGTTATTCATTGTGGTAGTGAATAAAACTTGCACAGTCCGTGTTATATCCTTTACAGATACAATACTGTCATTTGTTAACCATTTTGTAAGATTAGACTGGAGTAAGGCGGACGAAGTATGCAAAATGCTCATACAACACAAGGAACAAAAGAGAAATATTCTGTAATCTGTGAAACGGTCGTCGTCGTCGGTATTACGTAGAACTCACATTACAAAGAAGAGAGGAGGAAAGACTCGAAGAGCTATAAGGCTACAACTTGCAATGGGTAGAATATTAAATTATATACACCCATACGTGAATATGCATATTCCTTTGTTGCTTAAATAATGAATCATGAATTTATCCTGGTGAGAGTACACGCTTCATGTAAGAATGTTGGATCCAAATGTCAGTATATTGCATTATTGTTATGCTGTGTTGTTGATATCAAAATGGGAAAAGAGTGAGCAACAACCAGAGGATGCAATGGTTAAAAAATCTGCTTACCCCAGCCTCAGCCAATAATACGTGAATAAAGCTTAACTAACACAACAGAAACAGCTTCCCTTTCTCGCCCGTCATAGTCGTCATCATAGGAGCCAGCTCGTAACACAACACACACCACCACCAAACTAAGTATCATCATTACATTTTGCCTTCTTGGTTTTCCTTTCTCGCCCGGTACCCTCTAGACTGAGCCAAGTGAAGGAAGATCAGACAGACGCTCCTTTCATATTGGTTGCAACGGTCATACGTAAAAGTACACTTGCTGTGACAACACTACTCAAAAATAGTCAGTTTCTAACATCGCTTTTCGCCAGTGAACACACTTTAAAAATTCCGATTTACGGAACTTTTGTAATTCCTTCGTTAGTTAATCTCACTCAAACCTAACGTTTCTCTTCCCTTACGAGAGGAATTCTCCCAACGTTTCTTTCTTTTTGGAACCTAAGCGTCAGGTAAGATTTTCATCTTTTCGTACACATTGCCTCCTTGCTGTCAAAATTTCTTCATAGAAGCTTGCCTTAACCACGAAATACTATGGATTGTTTTGCTACACAGTTTACAATTGAGTTCGCAGTTCATAAACTGTCAGAGTGAAGGTGAAGTAGTCAATGACATTTGTCATTTATGGAAGTTCTAACAAAGTTTACTGTAGCATCTAAAAAACTCCCGAATTGCATATAGTAGTAAGTTGTGTTTGTGACATTTTGTTTCAAGTTTCTCATAAAAAATGCAAAGTTCACGATAGATGACTAACAGATAAAAAACAAATAGATACGCTTACGATTTAATAAGAAAGTCCTCATTGTTTAAATTTTGAGTTTGATATACAAAACTAACCATTACTATGTTGCATCAATATGAAGGCAAATGAATTTATCTTAACTCCAGCAAAACGATACTAAATATAAAAGTTCACTATTAATTGATGTTATTAACTGAAAATATTTGAAAGTTGAACTAAATCTCAAAGTAAGCGTTTGGTGAAAATGCGCGAAACATTGCTTGATTTAGGATAATACAGTTTGAAAATTTCGAAGCGAGCCCAAGAAATTCATTGAAAGCTACGTTTTTCGTAGGGTAGCTTTATAATTAATTAGCTGCTACATGATATTTTTTCCGTCTCGATGACTTAAATTAATCAGTTTCTTTCTGTAGAAAAGTTTTTCATGCAGAAAACATTTGGCTTTCGTTGATGATTAATAAATAAAATGCGTCTCACTTGACTTCTTGCTAAGCAGTTTGACTGACTCGTCTATCTACCGGTCTGCCTTAGATTTGCAATATCCTTCGTTTGATAGCTTATTCAGGCATAAATGGAATTAGAACTCAAAGAATAGAAAAATATTTTTAATTTTATCGTTACTTACTCACTTCTACGTATTGTTTAGGAGTTGAGGCAGGAAATGTGAACAGTTATATTATACTTTGCGGGCAGGTTTGCACATACCGCAGGCGCAATATATGTAAAAGCAAAGCTTCATTCTATTCCGCTGCACATGGACTTGAAACAATTTTAATTCATTTCATACCTCTACGTTAGGTAAACTAGAAAATTATAGGAACATCGCTCGTGTTCTCCTTTCCTTTCTGAATTTTTATGCGGAGGAAAGGAAGAGTATCAGGAAAGGGTTGATGCATTGTCTATAGTGTAGATAATAAAATAAAATAATGGCACACGATAGGCTTGTGCATGAAAATAAATGTACGACTCACGACTCATTTTCTCTGCCAGAATGAATATAAATTAGCTGGGTGTGAAGTCTTGTTGCTATTCACATTTCTTCTACAATGGGTCACAAGAGGTGATGCGTTCGCTCTCATTTTGTCAATTGAGTGACGCGAAATCGCAGTTCGTTGATACATTGCCATGTCTTAACCTCTATGTGTCATCCGCGTTGTTTATAAGATGGTCCTCAAAACAGTTTTATCATTAAATTAACCTCATCACAATTAGTTTTGCCATCTTCAATAAATTCCAATCAGCTTCGAACACAAATCGACAATAAATATTTTGCAAAGTAGCAATTGAACTCTACGTCTCTTCTTCAGGAAACCACAGCAAGAAGGCAGTTTGCCTGCGAATGTAATGTCGTAGGCATTTGATGATGATTTGATGGGGTTGAACGAGCATCAGTTACTACGCAGTAACCACACGCGCACACACCTCTGGGAAAATATTAACTTTTTTCTAAGTGGCTTGTGGTATTTCATATGTCATCTCTATTTTTGCCGCATCAGTAAAGCGTAAACGAACAATACTATATCACAATGATCCCAAATGCTACGAGCATGTCTCAATGTCAAACAAATAACTCGATAGCTGAGTAAATATTTTAAGACCGTTTTTGATACGACATTGCATTTTCGTAGGAGCATAATTTTTTAGTTTGCTTTTGAAAAGTCACAGCTATTTGAGTATTATGACTATTGAAATATGCCATCTAAAGCATTCAAAGTAAAATTACCTCCATTAATTGGTTTTATGACGATAATCTTGACGAATGTCGACAAGTGTCGAACTATCACATTTGAAAGAGTGAAGGGATATGCAATGATATTTTTATTTCCAATGAATGTGTATTACATTGAAATTATGTTCGCTTTTCTTCCTCGCTGTTGAACCAGTAAACTTTGAAAGGTGTAAAATATTAGACTTTGAGCACTATTCTGCCAGAATGAACAGTAACTCTGCTGCCAGTTACAAGAAATTTCAATCTGGTACAGCTTTTTTCTTGAGTAATCAATTAATGGCCCCGTACATGGAGTGATGTGACCACACAAAAGACAAGCCATGATTGAGAAAATACACTTTGGATGGTGCCACTTTAAATGGCAATAAAGGCGCATCCACAAGGAGTTAGAAAATGATAGGTTCGTTCATAAAAAATGAGAATCACAATAACCGTGATGAACCGATGGCTGAGTTAATTGCGCAAAGCTCATCGTTGCCATTTACATCAATACGTGTTATGTAATTATTCGCCGTTAGAAAATCTGCGAAAGAGCCTTCACGCTATGCTAAATTTGGCTTTCTTTGTCGCGAATGTTACTTCCCAGCATGCCATCAACTCTCATAATCATGTACCTACACAAGTGTAGTTAGCACTACTTATGCGTGTGTACGTGCGTGAAAGTTCACCAACATTGGCTTGTTTGTTCAGGTTATTGAACAAGTGGAAACGCATTAATTATTCTGACTTAGAGAATCATTTTGAAATGAGTGTAACATTTATTACCGGCTTCATTATGTGAATCATTTGTGCAACACTATGCAAAAAAATTGCTTTTGTCGTATACGTGGTACATGACATGGAATGTACAAAAACATGGGAGTGCAAATCGACATTTTAATGTAACTTTCTAAAAGCATCAGACAAAAATAAGAAAGATGACTCATCATTATTTAAAAAAAATAGTTATTCAATCATCAAATTTCTCAATAAAACTACAATTAAAATTGTTGTCAGTTGCTAACTAATCCAATTTTAAACTTTGAGTTATGCATAAATGAGATCATTCCATTAATCAAATATTTGTACAGTCATCAGTCTAAACGTCAACAATTATTCATGAGTGCAATACATTCATGTGAAAAGTTCCAAACAACTACGTGTTATTTAGTATGTACTCTGAAAAAGGTCAATCATTCGGCGCACTTAGTTAAGTGGAATGTAAGCAAAAATTAGAAACTTGTTATTCTGATTCTGTGCAGTCGTGGCAAGGAAATGAACCCATGAAACAACAGTATCACCATAATCTTTATAAATGCAGTCCTAATGACGGCCTGAAAACTGTTATTGATTTCGGAATTATATTATGATATGATAAATTGCGAATGCAAAAACGTATTGTGCAGTTGGCTTCATCCTTCATTATCATTCTCTCATTCGGATGAAATCGTGATTAATGCAGATTCTGAGTTTGTGGCTGATAAAAGCACCGGTGCATATTAATTGCATATACAGGCACGCAATTTCATTTTATCAGCTTAGTTTCATTTTAATGACAGGATGGATGTATGTACTTAGACGATGATGGTGTGTTACAGCCTATAAATAAAAGGTCCAAAACCACAGTCCGCAACTAGTGATATTCAAAAGCCTTCGGTCATGTTATTCGTTGTCTTTCCGTTATCTCCAAAATTCACTTGGTATATTATTGAATTGCATGATAAAGTTGTTGGCACTTGGAGCAAGTATCGTGTATATGTGTGGATGAATTTGTTAAGCTGGACAAATTAGAACAATGTACAAGTTGTAGGCAAAGATCGATTATGAGTAGAAATATCTGCATAGATGATAATTTAAATATAAGAATTTAGTTTTCATGCTTTTACATTTATTTCACGCGCTATATGTAAATATGGCTTAACTCAGATGCGGGTCCAGCATAGTATATTTACTGCTTGTTGTAGACACACTTTCGTTAATTACCCACTTACGTCAAATACATTCTTTGTATCGAAATAGGCAGGCTTCTAGAATCGTGAAAACGATAAATATAAAATCATTCTCTGTAGAATACTATTGACAATGTAACGGCAACTCCCTAGCTCGAGTCATGATTTCATTCCACTGCACTGCTTAATCAGAGAAGCGTCAAAATTCAGCTTAGTAATGATTGTACGACTGAGATGAGAAAAATGTGGGGCTGCTTAGCACCGTAAATGACTCATGTCATAATCATTCATTAGTCACAAGCTCTAATCTTTAAAAGTGTAATCCATCGCATTAGTGCAACTCCTTCGAGTCTGTTCTGTATCCCAAGAACCGGTAATGAGTGACCTGTGCAGTTCATTTACTATGATGTCGAACATGACGACCGTCTCCGATTTTTTCTGTGTGGTACTTTTTCCTTGTCAATCGTCCTAAGCGTCATCAGCACAATTACCTTGATTTGCTTATCTTATGTCAGGAACTTAAAGACGCAAGTCAAAAACAGCTGCCTACATTAACAGCTCTACTTTAGGATAAGCAGCTGCCAACGATGTAGCGGCGATGGCTTTGTCCTAGCACCGAAGAGAAGGGAAAATGCATCGAGTTTCTTTCAGTAGCAGAGAATGTCAATGAGAGTTTATTATTGTTATTGTAGATGTCTGATAATACCAAGAAAAAGACAAAGTCGTAGGTTTCAAACTTTCCCTGTAGGCAAAGCAGCAATTGATGGAGATACGTCACACATTTCCTTTAATGATTCTTCTTTGAGCAAGTTTAGTAGTCATGAAAAACGATGGCACAAGAATTTTGGTATTTCAGCTAGAACTGAAACGACCAAACGAAATGCACATTATCTTCGATGCCCATCCAATGCAAGTAATTATTTTACTTCTTAAGATTGTTTATTAAGCTTAAAGAGAGAGGAAAGCAAGATACGTTGCACGTAGATAGAGATTTTTTCCTTTTTTAGAACTGCTGAACCAGTCAAAGTCTTCATCAAACAGCATTACATTACCAAAGTGGGAGATGCACGCAAGAAGTGCACATTTATTATCGTTAACTTTCTGGTAAGCTTTTCCAACAGCAAAAGTAAAATTAAGCTTTAGCGTCATATAAGCAAGAATAATTTTTAGAATACCACTGTTTCTTGCTGCACATGTTCGTAAGTTTGTACGGACATTGTTCATCTCAATCGTTTGGAATAAATGTTGAATTGCATGTGCGAGCAAGTTTATCCAATACGAAATTTGGAGTCGAAGTCGAGTATGACTATGTACATGACGAAAGAGAAGGATACGATGGAAGCAGAAGTCCACTTTTTCTAAACAAATCTCTTATCTTATCGTATTGCGACGTTAAAGTTGAAAGTGCGACGAACGATCCCTTCTCATATTGTTTTTAGTTCTCTATAAGTCTGGTAACTTTACGACAACGTGAAGCTCACAATGCATAATGAGTTCCATATGCAAACTTTTCTGGACTGACCTTTGTATACAGTACATGAAAATATGTTTAAGGTTTCAGAAGAATCGTATTCACATGGTTACATACATTGGCTGATTCATGGGAGAAAAACGTTAGACCCTATTTATGAAACATTTTACTTGCCTTTTTGGAATCACTAAAACACACCCAGCTAATAAAACGTTTCATTGGAATCTCATCACTCAATCTGCTTCCGTTCGAGACCAACAATTTCCAACACGATGACAAATTTCAAAAATTTGTAGAGTATAAAAATTAAAATATCAAATCTCTGATACCCCAAAGCAGTTTAAGCAGCCATTTCTCTACTTGCAAGTCAATAATTATTATTATTTGGCATGTTTTTGGTATAACAATTATCTGCTTTAATCTGGTGTTCATTTGACCTGATTTATAATGAGCGAATGTACAGAAAAGAACGTTACTAAAAGCTTCAAAATAATATATATGTGAGTAAAAGTGACATTTGTAATTTTTGGTCAGGTATATTTGTATCATTATCATTTATTAATACCCACATGTTTGGGATTAATATTGATGGTAATGCCTTTTGTGCCACATAAATTGACTTGCATTATGTTTTCAAAGTACGAATCCCTGCCTTCATCCTTTCATACACAGACGCGTTTGTAGTGTATGAAATGATTGCAACACAAAAGGCAACTTTAAATCATCTCATTTCATTACTGTGATTGTGAGTGATATCTTGATGCATTAATGCCTTGTAGTTGTAATAATATTCGACTGAAAGACCAGGTTCAACTTTTCAAGCAACCCTTCTTTTAACTCAGTGTGCTCTTTTCTGTTTTTAGGCTCCCTTTCTCAACATTTTTTCTTAAAGCCAAATGTGGAAGTGGTAGCCATAATTTCCACTCGAACATTCATTTTCGTTTCCCCAGATCTCACACTGTTTCAGTGCCCAATATGTAACTTGAAAAATTATCTGCTTCAGATAGTTCAACGCGATCTTCATGGTTTCTTCAATTTTACCCTTGAATGCGATATGAAAAACCACTTGCGTTAGCAACGCTTTACACTAATATGTTACAACAAATTGTCACTTTGGTTAGATTCATCACCACTCAAGACCTAATTTTTATGCAGCAATAAATTATTTAATAAAGTTTTTCGTATTAAATGAAAGAATTTACCGAACCAGGCTTGAAAATTACAAATCCAAAACATGAAAAGGTTTAGGTAGATACATACAATTGATACTTCATTAACTTCAAAATTCCTGTTTTTGCGGAACACACATAGTTTGATTTAAATTAATTAACTTCAGCAGTAACTTGAGCAGTGCTACATACGTCCGTTTAAAACCATAGTTATTATAATATTTGTTTTAGAATATTTACTCCTTTCAGTCGCTTCGTATTTTAGTTTTAAAACATGCGATATTGAATGGATGGTTCGCATTTTTGCATGCAGCTGTGCTGGTAATAGAAACCGCAACAGTTAATGAAACGTTTGATTCGAATCTACTGCACTTTTCTGTGTAGACAAGAAATTTAATACCGTGAATATTTTGGTTGGTGAAACGCCATATCCAACTTATTCTGTAAAAATCTAGAATCCAACATTACTTACCCATCAGTTATTTTTTCTAATTTTACGTTAGTTCTGAGGATAGAAGCCATATTAAAATATTGTGGTGGAGTTTAATGCTGAATGAAAGATCGTGTTGGAGCGCATTTGGCACAAGGTAAATGTTGATAGGTTTGTAATTGTAAATTGCATGGGTATAAAATAAAGTTCATAAAACAAAATGAGGAAAACATTTTCAAAGTACTCAAGCTTCGTTTATCATTAGTAGAGAATGTGGATTGGTAGCACGACCATTTCATAAATATTACCGCCTCCCTGACGAATGTGTCTCTAGGTAACTAAATAATAACTAAATTAAAAGGTTCTTTAGAGCAGCAGCAGGAGGAAAATGAGAAGGGTAATAATTTATTGTGTGCTCTTTTATCAAATGGTAACAATTACTTTTCATGTACGCTCCCTTGCTCACCTGAAATATCTATCTTAATCATAAGAAGTGGAGATTTTTGACGGAAGACTAACTTGGAAATAGTGAAAAGGTACCATGTTGCTCCTCCACTCAGGAAGACGGACGAATGCAGATTTATATGCCCGAAGTATTGCAGTTTAGAATTATACTCTTGTAGAACGTGGCGCACGGCGCACACTCACAGTATACGAAAGAAATAAAAGCATCGTGTACAGTGCAATAATCTGTGCACTGGCGAGCACGTCGAATGAAGGAAGGTGGATAGAAAGGAATACATGAAGAGAGCAGTTTTCTCTAGAATACAAAATGTAAGGCAATCAGAAAATGGGATCTTTAAAATGGACGTAATCTGAGTAGTATCTAAAAGGAATTTTGAACTCATGAAAAAGACTGCCCCCGTCAGTCCATATCTGCGCTATCTTACGTAACGTTAATGGTGCGGTGCCCTTCACGCTTTGCTAATGAAATTGAACACATCCCAGGCCAGGTACCTTTCTCGTTTCGAAAAACTTCTTTCGATTTGTACACAAAGAAGTTGATACGAAAAAGGAGTGATAAAATATTGCTCAACGTGTCCTATGCCAAACTGTAGTCAACTACAAGACTCTTTCAAAAGTGGAGAGCAGACATATCATTATGATTGCATATGAACTTCATCTTTTCCAAGATTGATTCTAAACAAAGTTTCTTTTTGGTAAACGCAAACGGGGCGACTGACGACGTGAATGGCATTTTCTTTCGAAAGAAAAACTGAATTCGCCAACAATATAGCATTTTGTCAGCGATTGCATGCTTTTGGAGTCGGTGTTTCTATTGTTATGAAAGTTGGTACGAACTCAGACAGGAGCAGTTGAAACTGATAAAAAGAAAACTAGATCCATAGTTTCCTCTATATCTACCCAACGGCGAATTCGTTCGGACATTCACGATGTGTCTTGACTTGCCATGATCCGTATCTGATTTTGAGGATCATGATGATGAATGAGTGATGCGCTGTTTTCCACTAGACACGAAACATGGATCGCCATCAGTTCGACGGCACGCGAGATGGTTTTCATCCCATTTTGTCGAAACGGAGGAGTTGCGCAGTTAAATAGTTTCAACCAAAAGTATAAATTATGTCGAAAGTTGATGTGATACCTAGTTTGTAAAATTTTATTGCACCGAGTTTGAGGATTTAAATTTGAGAATGAAAACAACTTGGGCGCTAAAATACTAAATGCTACACTTTATCGTAATTGGATTTTTAATACTCTGATAGCACATGTGAAAATAATTCTTATAATTATTATTTTTCAGAGAAGCGTTTATACCGGGTAATTACATTTGGCGATATATCGTTCATTTTGTCTTAACTAGGTACATGAATGAGAGTATTGGAGTAATTTTGGTGTAATTTCGCGGTGCGTTTATGGTAGACATTTGATAAGCCAAAGCGTTGCGCGTGCCTGTTTGTAGCGGGGTGTAATTAAAATGATAGGACCGTGTAATTTATTACTTTACAATTATGATCAAACACTGCACACAAAAATAAACAACGTCTTTTAATCTGCGACAGGGGAAGTTAAATATATATTTTATACCTAGGAAAGGCGCTAAGGTTGTAGCAATGTAGATTGTGTTTATCTGTTTATTGACACTATCTTTTTGAAGTGTTTTTCAGTTCAATGTTTGAGCATGTTTCATGTGGTAATAATGCCAAGAAGTAGTCGTTACACAAAAATGACTTTATTTGGCGGGTGCAATACTAATAAAATACTTGAAGCAGGAGGTCACTACGGTACATTTTTCGTGGTGCTCGCAAATGGCCAACGAGAATGATACAAATTGAAACTGTAAACTTTGAACGAGACAGCTGGCAAAAGGAAGTACTGCTCATTCGTTCAATAAAGTTCGGCAAATTTTTCCTTTGTCTGCTTTCTTATCCAATGATTTTGCAGAGGAAATCAATTCTCACTCACTCGTAATTAATTTTTTTTACCATGAATTGACTAAGTAACGTTTGAGTAAAGAATTTTGAAGAAATGGTTACGAGGTGAATCTAACACAAGCACGTATCCTTACTGTTTCTAGTGAAAAGCGGAGATTTAGTTCGGACGCATAAATCAGATCAAATGGCTCACGTACAACAGATTCTACTACCTGGCTACGCCAAATATTCAATAAGCAACTTAATTTCCACTTTTTGTTCCTTTTGGTGCACATAAAAGGTTATTACGCCAAGTTATAACTTCCTTTCTTTCTCAACATGAAAATGTCCAATCGAAAGAAGCACATCTCAGTACAAGAAACTCAGCCCACAAATGCTCACTTTAATTGCACCAGCCACTTGCTAAAACTGATGAACTCGTTAGATCATAATTGTAAAGGGATGCTCTTCCCGAGGCATTTTAAAACTAAACTGTTCAAAGTGAAAATTCGCGATACCCGAATTACTCTCTAACAATTTTATTTTTTGCAAAATAAAAATCCGACTTCTGTCGGTAGTGAATTAATGAGATAAAAGTATTTTCGCATATATTTAAAAACAAGCAAGTGATATGGAAAACGTTGCAAAAATAAAAACAATGTGATGGTAATTTGCTTGGAGAGAAATAAATTGCTTTACGTTTTAAAGAGAAATTAGAAAAGCGTACCATAGTTGTCCGTTGCTTCCATAAATGGTCTAATGTTCCTACACTCGTTTCAAACTAATGACCTTGGTTGAGGGCATTGCAATTATAATAGCTTCACACTTTAAAAAGTTTTGTGAACCATGAAAGCTATGCAACTAATACGAGGAACTCATTTTTGAGTTATTGACAATGTATCCATCCACTCATACCAAATTACATTGGTTTACTTGTAAAGTCATGACTGCTCTGTCTAATGGCTGCTAGTCTAGAAATACGTAAGGTCTTAGGGGCAAGTTTTTACAGTTGAAGGAAGAAATGAACCATACCAATTTGATTCTTTGTCCCAGAATCAATTCAACGATCAAATTTGTTTTTAAATAAATATTTGAACAATAACGGCCGTGATTAATTGTTGACAGTGACATAGAATTTAACATTTTAGGCGGACGGGACATTTTACGAGGAAGAAATCCTACTTAAATATCATTTACTTTACGTAAATGCATCTCATGAAATCCGGTCACAGTTTGATGATGCTTTTTAAACAGACAGAATTTTCTTGAAGGATTGAGGACGAGAGGAGATGTCGCATATCCGACACTATTTGAACAAGTTCTTTGGTAGACAAAGATATTTTCAGGACCATATAAGCCAATAATGAAGTAGAAAATGGGATTAATTGAGCACCTCTGAAGCTGACGAAACAAGTATTCAGGCGGCTTTATAAATACGCCCACATAGATTCGGTCCCGTTCAGGTTTTTTTTAATTCACACTTTTCTTATAAAGTTGATGTCTTTGTACGAGAATTGTACCATTTGTCATTTGTCAACAAAAAATTATCAAAACCTCTCGTGCTTTGTTTTAACATCATTTCTATCTGGTATAGGCTGTGCATATGATGATGAAACTGTTGGAGTATCACTCAACACACATTTAGGCTTACTTTTCAGTGAAAATGTACTTCATGTACATAAATGTTTGAAGTTGCACACAGGCATTTCTTTCTTCTGATGTACATTTTAATCAAGATAAAGTAAAATCGAAGAGAGGATGAAAGGTGAACAAAGCATTCCGATGACTCGCTTGGTTAGATTAGCACGGCCAGGCAATTCCTCCATCATCTTCTTTTATTTGTGTGCACGCATGACTGTCTTCCTTATTGAGTTTCATTGTCTAACGTGTGTGTTTGCAGCTCGTGTAATTATTATTCTTTCCGCGATGCGCCTCTCCTGCAATGCATCTGAATCATTTTCATTACATTATCATTATTACATAATAGGATTATTATTGTTGCTGAGGTTCACCTGCAGCAATATTAAACGCGTCTCATCAAGATCTTTGACCTGTAGACAAAATGAATGAATGGCATCACTTGTGGCGACTACATCCTCCATCCTCAAACAAAAATGTTTGTGTTGCCATTATTCACAATCATCAACACAATAATTCATTCTTTGAATACGTTTTAGTCTTGAGTTTTCAACAGGAGAATTCGAATTATCTTTCGTCGAGTTTGAGCTTTACTTGCTCATAAAGTGCATTGCAGCATGTTTGTCTGTATTTATGTGTGCGGTGAAAAAACAAAACCAAATTATTCTTTAATATTTAACAACTTTAAGATATGCATCTGTATTTAAAAATTCTGGTGTTAGAGACGAGATATCTATACTTGCGTATTGTAATTCCTGTCGTATGATTCGGCTGCTTTCCAGGATATGCGGTGTTGAATTTTATTTCAATTTTCCTTCTTCTAATTCTAAAGAAACTAACCTTCCATCCTACAATAGAGTTCAAAATTTCTAATTGCTAAACCGCACACCGTCACCGGCATTGTCATTTAAGTTTATTACAGTCACTTAATATATGCTCAATGAATACTCGAATTAATTATGGTTGACATGTACAAATTAAAAAAATTTTTGTACGAGGTACAAGAATTGAATTTGGTAGTATTATATTATACCAGGAAGCAAAAAAGGTTTAAACATTTTTGTTGTATGTGTGGCAAACTTTCCAAATAATTTTATTTAAACATGTTGTAAATTCTATTTAAAAGGAATTTAACCAAGCCAAATTCTAATTTGTAATGGTTGTTCATGTTCTGTAATTGCTTTTGGTAACTTCAGGAAAACTTTTACAACATGGCTGAAGTTGGATCACCCTCCATCGACAACCTTCCCAAGGTAGATGCCGACTTGAAATCTGAGTTAGAAGGATTCAAACCTGAACTCATGAAAAAGGCCTCAACACAAGAGAAGATTGTGCTGCCAACTGCTGAAGGTAAAAGGCATATTTTGAGTGAGCTTTAATTCGCACAAATCTCATTTTCTACTGTATTGAGAATAATGTTTCAGAACTAAAATCAGTGAAGCTTGCATGCACGTTACCAATAGATACTACAAGTAGATTTGTAAAATAGTTTCCAAGACAGTCCACTAACGAAGGAGAAAATGAACAATTTTCAAACAAAAATGTATTTTTATTTATTTGACCATGTTGTGTAATATTGACAGATCGCCACAGTCCCACCATTTTAAAATTATTATCTGCACAGGCGTTTGAAAATCCAATTATACATTTAGAAAAGCGTACATTGTTTTACCTTTTACTGTTGCATGTCTAAATGCAGTGATGTTTTGCTAACTTGTGCTGTAAACACTGCATGTGAAAAGGCATAAGAATGCGCTTGAATAATTTTCAGTAGACTATTGTTTTCACTACTTTGCACTGCATGCTGCTGATGGATTAGTAAGCGATCAACAAACAAAGGTGGATGACAACTTCAGTTTTTACTGACCAGTGTGAAATCTTGTAAATGAATGGCGCCACACTTTTCGCACGCAGTGGAGGGCGAAAGAGTTTGGTCGCCAAATTGATACTGTTCGATGAAGGGATGTTTGTTTTAACTAATAATTTTGCTATTATTGTAATCAATCATTGTGTTTTTGGAACAAGATGTTAAACAAGAAAAACAGCACACGGAGCTTATTCACGGAGTGGAAGGTTTTGATAAGAACCAAGGTCTCAAGCATACAACCACCAGTGAAAAAGGTGTCCTGCCAAGCGCTGAAGGTGTTTATGAATTTTGCTTTTTCTTTCATCAAACCTCATGATGCTACACATTTTTGCTACAAGCTTATTTACCTTGCTTTTATAATTAGTATTAAAATGCATGCTAACATTTCTTATAGTAGTTTAACAATTTTAGCAACCGATTATGTATCAAATCTAAGCTGTAGTTAATTGTGAACATTTAATGCTTTACTCGAATTCTACTTTCCCACTAATTTAATTTGAAACATAGTCACTGACATTTTATGATACGGTGTGGTATAACAATGGGTTCGGGAATACGTGTACGCTTAAGGATGAGTGGGGCTGTGTTATCAAACATTTTCTGGAAGTAACAAAAAGTTCAAAAATTTCACTTCGTAACTCATGAATTAATTGTTTGTAACAACCATGTTCGCAAATATTAATATTCCTGTCTGATTTAATCATTACAGATCTTGCAGCGGAGAAGACTCAACAAGCAATCCTGAAGGGCGTTGAGTCTTTCGATGCGAACAAACTGAAGCACACTGAAACCCAAGAAAAGATTGTTTTGCCAGATAAGGAAGGTTCGTTGAGGATATATTTTATTAAATTACTCACGTCATACCTATTTTGTGAAGCAAGCCTAGTGCCACTTTCTACAATCTCATCTCAATTAACTTACCTTTTCCGCTGCAATGCACGTTATGATCTGATAAGAATTGTTGTCGCTTCCATACATGGATGTTTGTATCACTGTTTGTAAATCGGAATCTTATTTATAGCCATTCAAACGGAGAAAGTTCAGCAGAACTTGATCGAAGGAATTGAAGGTTTTGATACTAAGAAGTTGAAACACGCTGAAACCCAAGAAAAAAATCCTTTACCAACAAAGGAAGGTAAGCTGCTGCGAATGACATCAGTTGACATTGCTTTTTTTGAAAGTGGATATTTGCCAAATGAATTTAAGCACAATGACTTTATTATTCTCCAACAGATATCAACCAAGAGAAGCAAGTTTAAAGGTATCTAATACAAGTCCATCGTCAGTTTCTTTAAAATGCCATCAACGGACCAACTGAGAAGCGAAAAGGATTCATAACTAACATCGAAGCCTTCAACTTATCAAACATTTTTTAATTGTCAGTTTTATACGGTATTTTATGCTGTTTTCAATGTAGTTCTGCAAACCGCCTAATAATTGCTTTCACACTAGGATTTTTTTCTATGAATATAAACATTTCCCCTTCCCTCACCAAAACAACAGTTTTCTAGAAAATAATTTTTTCCGCGTTGCAAAAAATAATAGCAATTTCAAAAAGCAATAAAATTCCTTTCAGCTCAGATGTGTAGTTTTGTTAGATGATTGTAAACAAGAAGCAATTAGTAATTATCGTGACTGATGGACCCTGCTAACCTTTCATTGATAGGATAAAATAAATAAATTGCTATGTATTTTATAATAATAATAAAACGTAACTTTATTCAATAGCTAATGCTAATCAGATATCGTCCTACACTGATGACTAGTTAGTATTATGCCAAGTATTGCCGTTTGTGCTTTTTGAATATTCAAACACCTTTAAAAATGAGTTTCATTATTACACAATTCAACCCCGAAAACGACTTTTTCCACAAAGCCAAGTTTGTTTGCAGGTGGTGACTGTTACCTGTGTTTGTATTTGCTTACCATGATATTATCTTAACCGCTCTTACCATCTTTTCTCCTGCTGGTATATCTCTACAGAATAAGATTTATAGTTACGTTTATAATTTAGTTGGTTTAAGGCTTGTATTATTTTGAACCAATACGATTATCCTGATACATGGTATCAATTGACAGTTAAACTTGCTTGATATAACACTAGTCTTATGGATGGCACAGTGTGCTTAATTTGCCTATTTTTTTGTTACATTCTGCTAAGTGGATTGGCCACCAACCACCTCGGTGCATTCAAATTAATTTTCTTTGTTAAAAATCAGCAAAATATTATCTTATCGGTGTCACTGTTTTATCCTCAGTATAATACAAATTTATAATCTAATGCAAAATGGCTAAAGAAACGGCATGATTTAATTCATACGATATATTTTAAACGGCCAAAAATAAATTGCAGATTTAAAGGCTTACTCGTTGTCGGTTTTGTTACCTCGGCATTTATTATTATTTCACCATTCATTACTCATACAAGTTCTCGATTTAAAAAAAATTAATACATACTTATTATAAAGATCATTATTTTCCACATTTCGGTGAATTAATTACATATGTACTATATTATTACAGCTTACATCTAGTGCGATACTTAAAAATAATAGCCACGTAGAGACATTCAGAAAAATCACTGGTACATCTTTCATACTTAGGTTTATTGTAGTAATAGTTGTTAAAAATATGGTTGGTAATTACATCAAACACCATTTGCTCAATTGCTAAAAAGGATGATTTATGTACTATGATTAATTCACTTCAGTAATACTATCCAACTTTCTATAGACTGCTCTGCTCTTCGACCCAATGTGACTGGAAAAGGCAAAGAAAGTACAATTTACACATTTACTGATAGCGGTTTGCTTGTACCTGTTTTGAGACACTTTCCCAACTATAAGTTGACCGGCAGTAAAATCAGTAATCAGTAAATGTATGAAACACATTCACACTTGAACAAATTACACAATTAACAATTGCTATTTTTTTATGAAGAAATGAATACTTACACATTATCGGTTGTGTTTATCACAGTTACTTTTAGTCGAATCTACTCAAACGAATCTTGTGAATGGTCTATTTTGTAAAAGACATGAAAAGAATCTGTGATTAAAATTAATTCTGCTTAATGGTATTGCAAACCATTTTAGATATTTTCGATAAGTAAAAATGATACTGTAATTTTTTACGAATCAATACAAAATATTGACACAATGTTTTTGTTACAATACGAAATAATCAAAAATTTATAGTTCTACCCTCCTAAACTGTCGCACTAATTATGCTCAATCATGCGATATTTATTTCATTCACTCTTCGACTACTAAGTATTGTTTATATACGACAAGTAGTAATAAACGGAAGGATTCGTTGCGTAATTTGTATTTAAAATAGATTGTTTTGGTCCAGCAAAATAGACGAAGCTACTTGATTTTAATATCGCAGGCGATTGCGATATGATCGGATGCGTAACTGAGATTTGGGAGTCGGGACGGACCAACTTGCTCTTCAGATGGCAATGTCAAAACTGACTCAATGTCACAATAGCTGAAAATCAAGTCAGAAGACATTTCATGAAATTATTCTTGATGAAATCATTTAAAACACGTTAAATCGTAATATTTATAGTAACATACCTGTTATGAAAAATGTAATCAATTGTGTGACAATACTCAGCATCACCGCGCACTTTCCATGTAGTGTAAGGAGGCTCGTCTCCACCATAGAGCTTAGAATATGCACTCTCGAGAGCCAGTCTACAATTCAGTTTAGAAATAATTATTTTCGAACAATTTATTCTAAAATATATAGTTTTAGAATCAGCATTGCTCACTAAGGCAGATTCATAAGTAGCGTTAACATAAGCTGCATGTTTTGCATAGTTCTAAAACCTTAGCGAGCAATGCTGTTTTGAATGCTTACCTGGATTTAACGGTCTCAACGACTGGTTCTGAGGGCACTGCATTGAAATCTCCACACAGAACTAATGGTTTAGAAGAACCACCACAAGAGAGAACAAAATTGGCGACATCTTTTCCTTGCTCATTTCTCATTGTAGTAAGTAGAGCTCCTTGGCGTGCCTTTAAGTGAGTGGTTGCGACACACACTTGCTTGCCAGTATCCTTTAACCGAAGATTTGCGAAGATGCATACCTAAAATAGTCATGAATAGTCAAAGCTAAGAAAATAATCCATTTCAAATGCTTCGATAAGTCGTTAACTTTGTGTTTGTTACTGCTTTACCTGATTGGATTGGACTCGCCAAATCTCCAGAATGCGGCTAAAATAAATTGAAGAATCAAAAAATCGAAGCTATGAGTAATATATACATTGTGCAAGTCGTTTGGGATATCTTCATACCGTATGCAAATTTATTTACGCATTCTGTTTATGTATGAATCATAGTTTAGAAAATTTTATAACATTTACTGTTATTTTGATTATGAAATAATTGAGCTATCCATACATGTAAGATGCATTTATACATGTTGATTATGCATTACTGTTTTGAGTATCAATAAAAACTTATTACAATGAATTTTCTTAAATGTGTACTTGATTGTTACTAACCTCGAAGCAGAGATCAGATCAAATTTATCCTTGCGATAAAATAAAGCGCAGCCATCGGGGCCGTTATTATTTGTAACGTAAATACATGGAGAATCAGGCTTTGAGCAGAATACACCCCTATAGCCTATGGCAGTCAGGCAAGTATTCAAAAAGTTAAAATGGTCAACTTCCTACAAACATGACAATTAAACAAAAGATTTCATTAAATATCTCTACTGGAGTACACTGTCGATGATCATTTCCGAGTAAATTTAATAGCTATAACTGTTGAGAATAAAAAGTGTAATGAATACCTGAAGACAAATGACGTCCGGATCATACAATAAGATCTCGTGTAAAATTCGAAATCGTCGAGCAGTCCAGTTCAATGTCCCATCTGGGAGTCCAATAAAATTATCATGACCAACTGCCAAAGCTGAGAATAGACAAAAACCTTGTTGTTAGCTAGTACATACATTGATTATGGATAAATCTGAAAAATTAATTCGTACCTTGGGCTAGAATATTCCATGTGAGAACTCTAAAGCTGCCTCCATCACTTTTGTTAATAGCGTTTGAAGTTGAATTAGAAGAATCTGACAAAAGTAAAATTAAGGCTCATTCAAATTGCTTTATTTTTAGATCAACGGTAACAAGGCAAAGATCAACGTTTGTCAATAATACCGTTTGACAGAGAGTTGGGTTTAGGCGATTGCAGGGAAGCAAGCACATGGCTAACGTTTGCAATATCAGTGTCCTCGAGATTGACAAAATGACGGCAAATCAACTGCGGAGTTTTTGGTAGCTCACTAACGCAACGATTTAACAGAGATTCGCGGGTCGCCAATGTTGGCACCTCAAAATCCAAATCCTGGATGTCCTCACGTGTTAGAGGGACAGATGTAAAACTGCCCATTCTGCAATTAGAATCCGGAAACTTCATTATCATTACTCAACAGAATAGCATTAATTTATTTATTTATTCGGTCTTAAGTTTCCAAAATGGTATGACAATAGTTATATGTAGAGGTCGTTAATGCGCGCATGCAAATCGATCTGAGGAAAAGAACAAACTGATTCTCATATTCAAGAGTCACTTTCCATTTATACAATCTACGTCGGGTTTCCTTAGTCAAGCAATATTTTTTGACATCATGATTTCAATGTAACCAATCCAATGACGTCAAAGGTTGTGTTCAGCGCGCTATTACAACGTATTATTCCATTGTAGTAATAACGTTTACTCAGAGCAAACATAATCTATCATCATGACATAGTACACGTGGGCATAATTAGCTAGCTTTACCGTATATGTAGGCTTTGGACCGTAGAAACGTTCCGGCAAGTAGTTATCATGCCGGATGTACTGAAATTATTGGGTATTTGATGTTTTAATATTATTGGGAAAACGATGGTATGGAACCTGAGAATCGGAGAGGAACAAAATAAGTTGATTGGTTTTAAAACATAAAACACATTGTTAAATATTCTTAAAGTCACACGCATATACAATTAGTTTCATTTGGAAGAAATGAAAAAGAACGATCATGGCATAAAATTTAATTAATTGAGCCAGCAATAAAGCGATAAATATTTGCAACATCACGTTCATTTTGGCGTCAATTAAAATGACGTGATGAGGTACTAATCTAGGAAAATTCTAAAAGCTGATGCAATAATCTTTCTTCAATAGAATGAACTGAATGGAGTACACAAACCATATTAATAATTTCAATTTATCTATTTTCATATAGGTTTCGAGTTGTTGCAATCACTGACAAACTATAACTTGGTAAAGAGATATAACACTGATTTAATCCTTAAAAAGTCGCTTGAATTTAGCAACCAGGGAAGAATCAGATAAGGCCTCCGTCTTAAAACGCAAAAATGCAGTATTCAACCAATCCATCGACTTATCGACCCCTAGCAATTTGTTAAGAAGTGTCGGAGAAAGGAATGTCAAATTGATTACAAAGCATTCTAGAATGAAGGTACAAAGTTAACTTGACTAACAAACTGAGGTTTGCGCTAATCGTTCACTTTGATTAGATGCAGACAAGTCCTTCTTCGATATACAGAAACGACGTCTGTACAAAAGAAACCTCTGTCCTGTTCGCCACTTGTCAACTTGATCCAGGACTGCAGAAATTATGTACCCCAGTGGATGTAATTTACCAAGTGGCAGGCAAGAGTGAAAATGAATGTGAGAAATTGTCTCCTGAAATCAGTCGACATCCAGTGTTCAAACTAACCATTTACCCATTTCAAGGTTGTTAATAAACGTAACTGATAAAAAAGCTTGTTGTGACTATGAACTAAATTGGGTATATACGAACTAGACTGGACAACTGGCCGTGGAGCAATGTTAAGAGATGATAACGAACTTAAGACGTTACAAATGCGGCAGCAATTTGACCATCAACTTTTCTTTCTCTAGCCGCTTCAAAAATTCTTTCTATTAGGAACGGCGTGTCGTGTCACTGTGATCTGAGCAAAGGTGATTACGATTAAAAGATACGATGGCTTCACATGAATACTGTGAGTAACCGAGAAACTCGATTTGTTTGGAGTATGATGATCGCTGTGTGATGATATGATATCAACGTGCTTGCAGTTTCAATGAGATAAGAACTTGTCGCATTCGTCATGTCATACATTCCCTTACTAATCAATTGCTTCTCACGCAAACCAAAACTTACGGCAACAAACTCAAAAAGTCATTTCATCTCATTCATGGTGACTCGAAATATTTGGAGTCGATTCCTTTACTACGAATGACGTGTTTTTATCAAGAAAATGTATTGAAAATGACCTGAACATTGCTTTTTCAGCAGTTTAAAATCTACAATGATTTACTGGAGTTTAGTTTCAATTCTTGATAAACTTTTCTATTTATTCTAGTTGAACCTGTGTTGTGGAGAGAATGGTTGACTGTACGCTGTACATTTGTCAAGACTCATGAATATGGACATCGAAGAATGCAATATTGGCAAGTTTCTAAAAGGTAATAATGACAACATTGACTGGATGGTTTTCCATTAAGCAGAAAACAATGTTGATTTTGATAAGACAAAGGTTACACTGATAGCTGATGAGGTTAATGGTGCAGCCGCGGCCGTTCACTATCTTGTCTGTTACCTTCAACTTGTACTTGACAGTCGGCCTTACCCTTTCTATCATCCTGCCGGTCGATTTACTGCAAGGCATACTGAGATTAACAAATTTTTGCGATGATGGATGGACAATAGGCCCTTGTGCGCTAAGTGTACAATGGAGTTAGTATGACTAATACAAGTGCAGATGTGGCTAGACTGCTCGTCGCCCTCGAAGGTACGCCTTCCATCCAACTCTTTTCTCTTTGCAAATGTCACTAGAGCCATGATTCATGATTTCATTATACCTGATGATTTTAATTGCACAAGCACATATAACCTTCAGTACATCCATCTCTGATTTGTTCTTTTTGTCCTAAAAGTTGTTCCGCTGCCATGCGTTGGAATGGAAAAATGAGAAACCAATTCCAATAAAAAAGTATTGGAAATAAAAATTGAAAGGTCGACATATTTTAAGCTGAACTGACATATCCGACTTCCCAATCTCTTGTACGGTAGAGGCTACGTTTGGCATTCACATAGTGAATGAAAAAGACTTCTCATAAAATCAACAGGTTAGTGTTTATTTTAAATTTATAAATAGAATGTTCAGAAGATAACCGGATTAACGATTAAGACACGTACTTTAAGAGAAAAATATTTATTGGAGTAATTATCAAATAAAAGACTTATCAAAGTTTATATTTATGAGTTCATTGTTAGCTTATTGAATTTATGACGCGGATCGGATTTTGTTCAACCATTTAAGTCAACGTAATATAATGAAATGAAACAAACCTGAATTGAACCGTGCTGAATATATTGTGTCACTATTAAAACCTATAGTTTTGTATGTGTATGCTGTTATCGAGTAATCCTCAAAACATTCACTCTTTGATTTGAAAAATCCAATAATGCTGAGTGCTGCATTGAATAGCATGAATAGGTAAATCTTCGTCTCCTACTAGGCATGGTGACACATTTATTATGTTAATCAAACAAGAAAGTCAACAAAAAATGTGTCCCAAAATAAATTATTTTCAAGACTCATAAAGACCAATGATTTAACTAATAACTGTGTCGCGTACACCGTCATCGATACGGCTCGTGGATATCCAAGTTAACACAAAAAACGTTCTCGACTTTCAAGTTGACTTTCTTGACTTCAAGTTTGCTATGGTATATTAAAAAATATTCTGATGATAGTCGTGAACTATAAACAGGTAACTCGATTAAAGTGTAAGTATTGATAATGGGATATATTGCTATTTTCATTAAAATGACTAAATCGTAATTATCCGTGAAATATGTAATTTTGTGATGAAAGTAGGAGAGAATAAAAATAATTTAGATGGGAAAAGTAAACAAATTATGTACCTGGTTACTTTTAATACATCCTTCACCGGTTTGGTGAGCCTTTTCACGGAACCTCGAACAGCAAGGATCATGATTCCAGCTAAAGAAGAAGCAACCATCCTTTTTGAAGGCACCGAGATCTTAAATCTTACGAGATCTCTTTAACAAATTGTGACAACCGAAAGAAATCGTGAACATTAATTAAAATGCCTTGACTGCTACAGGGAATCTCCATTTTAGACACCAAACTGTCCTTTGCTGCTCTTTATTGCGAACTGTCAACAAAAGCACCAAGAAGCAAATAATAGGAATATTGTGAAATGCCAAAGCTTTGTCTTGCTATCAGTTGTTACGTCAAACAAGCACCGTTCCTAAGAAAGAGAACACACGCCACGCCTTCAAATTAAATATGGATTACTCCACGCTTGGAAATTTGAGTAGCTCCTGGAGATTTTTGTTATCCAGCACAATGCCGCCATAACCAGAAATGCTAAATAAATATAATCGACGTGAACTGAAGATAGCGACTTTATCAAATTATGAAAGTTTGTAATATTCAATCGTAAAGTTGAAATCATGTCAAGATGACGGCCACTGAGAAAGAAATAGAAAAAATTGAAACAAGTCATTCAAAAGTTCAGGGATTCGGGGGTAGCTAATTACAGTGAACGAGTGAACTATGATTAGAAGACGCTAAACGCTAAGGCAAACCAAAATGGCTCGGAAGCACAAGCTACCGCGTCGTCGTCACAACCTCAACTGTGTTGTTATTGCCAAAAAAAGTTTGAGAGACCGGAGCACTGATCTGCATAACATGTGCATGGTTGGTGATACGAACGATGTGATGATCTAATCGCCAAAAAACATTAGCATGACATGACACGAGGCATGTGCGGGGAAAACAGTCACAAGGTACATATGTACATCATCTTCCTCACTCTCACTTCCATTCCATTGCAAATTTCTATTCAATTCAACATCAACATTACCCTTTTTTCCTTGAAACGGAAATACAAACACTAAAAAGATTTAAAGTGTTTCTTGTCATTGTCATAGTTTAAACTTATAAAACCTTCTATTTCTAACCCACAAGCTGGGCACCAGCAGTGACTAAGAATCGATTGACCGGTCTATATCGTTACTGGCCTCTTTCCAATATTGCATCTACGTCGTCCGCTCTGCATCCTTTCTGTTCAATGTAATGGAATTTCTCAATTTTAGCTCGTTTTGTGGCAAAAGAAACTTTTCATTGACCCCAGTTGCTATCGAAAGTTTCAGAGCATGCGACAATGAAATTGTAGTAATTTATATCTATGGGTATTATTATAGGAATTGAGCCACTCTACTGAAATTTTTACCATCATTTTCTCTGAAATATAATGAATCCCTCACCGAAAAACCTAGTTGGCAGTTCTTCAAGAAAGTGAGATTTTCCACTTGATTCAGAACACAAGCCTAACCCTGTTGCGGACAACAAAACCAAGGATGACAAAGACAGACAAGGATAATAATAAAAGAAGAGAATCGGAGATAAACCGATTTTTTCTTGTTTTTCTCAGAGTTAACAACACATTTTAAATGGCACTGTTTATCTTCTCTGCAAATTCAAGGTGGAACATGAATACATACAAACAGCGACGTCAAACTACATATTGCAAAAACTTTTTTTTGTGCAAATCTCGTCATCAACAACAACAACACAAAAGACGTTTTGAAGCAAAGCCTTTTGAATGGCTTCTTTAATTGGTCCTGGTAGATTCAAATAATTGGTAATTTTCCCCCGAATAAATGGTGTACATCAATGCTAAATACGTCACGACGCAAAAAATCACCCTGCTAACAGATTCACATTATTCATACATGGAGGTTTTACTGGGACCATTACAAATTTTACAACCAAGTTTCACGAGCGACCACACCTGCCGAGTAAGTGCTAAATTAGCAATTAAATTACAGCTCGCATGACTCATGTCATGACAGAGACCGTGAATCATAGATCTTAAATGTTAGTAAAAATGGCTCCAAATGTGAACTTTTCTACATGCATAATACCAAAAATGAACAATTAAATACTGGAACCTCAAACCAATAAAAAAGCTGACAAATTTAGTTGAATAGCTAGGGATTACGAGAATTCCCATAATGGATCAAATAAAGATTCATGCATTAAACCAAGATGATTATTTTAAAGCAATAAACTAGCATTCTTCTAAACCTGCCGGCCCTGCCATTTTGTTTTTAAATCTTCAAAAAAATTCCAGAGCTACAATTATAATATTTTACGATATATTTTATGCGCCGACCATAAAGATAGACTTTTGCCAGCAGTTGTCCAGTACACTTACCTATGATGTTCAAAGTTGGACTGTTGGCCTCCAAACTAACACTTTCAGCTTAAACTGAACTGAAACGTCTGGATGGCTTACAGTAAAATATGTAAGCAAGTTGCATAAATAGGAGGAAAGCAAAAGTTTATCTGTAGCGCAAAGCGCAATGTTACGTTGAATAGGAAACCAATGTTTTATGGTTTTGCAGTTTTTGGGTAGAAACTCATTAACATTGGCTATTGGATGAATATTTAACGGTGAAGATAAAAATTTACGAGCAAGTGCTTTTAGTAAAAACAACACGACTTTAAGAATAGGGTAACAGTTTTGTTTTGTTATGTAACTTGCAGCAACTCAGCGCTCAACCCCAAATGAAAAGCAACACTTTGCTAAATCTACTTAATTTCAAACACAATTCTCTGACGAAAAATATATTTGCAAGATTTAAAGATCAATAAACAGACCAATAAAATGAAATCCATCATTTATATTCCGCTACAATATGTTCGCTTCACACAACAAGAAATAAAGAAAGTAGGAGATACGAATGCAACAAATCCCTTTTTGCCAGGTGCAGGTGCAAATGTAGAGGACCCAGCTTTCCTGATTTGTGTGGTCAATATTTCCAAGGGCACTAACCTGACTTGCTCATTTCACAATCCCCCTTCCCGAATATGCGCATTATATCAGCTTGACAATCAAATCACTGCCGGTACCAATTGCATCGTAATGCAGCTGTAATTTTTTCCTCGCATTCCTTTTCACTACCTATTGACCAGATATATTTCGTATTCTAAAGCCTAGTGAGCTGAAGATTGATTTTCTTTACCTTTCGCACATCACACGATGGGTAGTTGCATAAGAAGAATGTGCTAATAAGTGCCAATTAGTTTAAATGTTACATCGTGGAAAATACCGACTTAATTCTAACTTGAACATGTTTGTAATATAAACCCGGGTATCTCATTTTTCTTCTTTTTGTTGTATGAGATTACGTTTCACCTAATTGAATGACATTCGGATGTTGGCTACGTTTTCCAAATCAATGCTCCCATTGTCCTTCACCAATGTCACGGCAAAGACAAGGAGAAACAATTTTTGCGAAGTCAAAACTTTGTTTGCCTTCTCAAAAAAAATGCACTCGTGTCTCATTAAATAATTTAATTTCAGACAGATAATATTAGTTCAGTATCAATAAATTCTTAGCCTGGATTCCTGCAATGGAAATTTTTGAAGTAAATGTTTCAAGACGAAAACGCTTTTAGTAAATGATTTACTTTACCTTACGAGATACTGTAAAATTTGTTTTGGTGGTGCACATGGCGATTTTCCTTCCTTTGCAAGTTTTTCAGCTTGGGCCAATGTCTCTTGCAGGTTCTTTTTAGTTGCCCAATGTGGAGACGTGCTCAAAACGGAAGTGTCCACCTTTGGTGATTCCTCGCACAACATTTTTCTGCTTTGATTTGATCTGATGCACGAAACCCAATTTCAGACACTAATCAATTTCTTTTACACACTGACTCTTATTTTTGCTCTTGCTGAGAAACGGGTTTTCAGCTAAACAGTTTCAATAGAAGAATAGGTGATAAAAGTTTGTTTATAAAAGCAAGGTTACAGATCTTCAGACTTCAGTGGAAGGTCGTTTTCTTCAAGAAATTGTGACGTTGTCTTCAAAAAAAGTTATATGTGCAATTAGAACTCGACACACTTACGTAATTTTTATGCAGTACGGATTTCTGTTTACGTTTTATATAAATAAATTGAGCTGTCACCGCGCTGCGATACAAAAGCGAACTGTGTTAAATGGCGCTTCTTCAATTGACAAAGAAATAAATCTGAACTTTTGATGGAAAAATTTCTTCGTGATGCAGCCTAACTAGTTGACACGCATGCATCTAATTAAAAATCATTAGTGTCTACAATGAACCAACAGAGGTACAACTAAAGTCAATAAACGGCCGACAGAAGTGGTTGGCTGAGCTTTTGCGTCCTTATGCTTCGGATAGCTGCGAGTGTATGACTTATGTGGTCAGAGAAGGTAGAGCTAAATAAGACAGTTTAGCATGCTTGAACTGAGGCAAAGAAAAAGTGTGTGAATGTCTGCATGCCACAGCAGATGAATGGAGCTTACAAGTTTAGTTGGGAGTCCTCCTACTTGAGTCTGGTAAAAAGCTGATTCAGAAAACAAGAGAAAGAAATCACTCACAGAACAAAGGCTAAAACAATCAAACAAAGAGACAAAGACGACAGCAGCGGAGCCGACAGTCTTTGCAATGCGAACCTAAACGTCTACAAAATGTATGTGTATGTGTGTGGTGAAATGCAATAAATATGTAAAGAAGCGAAGTCAGAAATACAGTAACAAACACTGTAATTAAGTAAAATATCACTGAATATCGTGCTGTGTGGCAGAGGCAGATTTATAAAGAAGACAAGAAGTCCTGTTCTTCCAATGAAGACATTCTTCTAATGAAACTTTCCTACGACTACAACACAAACGCAACTACTTTATTCTTGAAATTAAGGTTTGCTGGCTATGTCTAACTGAACTGAACCAACAAATATCAGTGTGTCAACGATGATACTATTATTAATACAATATTGGCTACTTGCTTTCTGGCTGACTCCTCACCACTGATTGATACAAAACGGTAACAAGAGAAGAGCAAGAAAAGTACAAGTACAAATGCACTTTTTTTCTGACTTAACGAATGGCTGCCAATGTGCCAACCATTCAGGTTTTAGTGACTACAACACGTAATCTCTGATAGTAATGCGAGAGCTAACTTTTACATATATCAACAAATCTGAACGAAAATCTCGAGTTTGAACAATTTTTCTAATAGCAAAATGCCCACCGCGGTTTTTCGTAATGTCTGCTGCCGCACGAAACTTACGTCGGTTGACGCCGTGGTCGTAATAACAATTAGTAGATTATAAAATGAGTGTAAAACGAGCAACGAGTGGTGTTAAATTACAGCCTACTCTGTCTTATTCTTGTATCGTGTTTATTGCGCTATTTAACTTCCACCATGACGTTGGCTTCCCTGATTCAGATTGAGAAATCTGAGAATAAGCTCTTTAAGTGAGCAATAAAATGGCAACTAAGTTGAAGCAATAACCAGTGTCATTAATACAAGCAGCTCAAGATGCCTAGTTTATAATTAACAATGTTAATAATTATAGCTTCTCTGAAAGTTGTAAGCTCCCTTGCTTCAGTGTTTTTCATGAGGAATGAATTTCTGCATTCCTAATGCAATTCCTGTGCTTAATTCTCTTAAAGTATGCAATTACTGCCTCGCCTTCTCTCTTTACATCAATTTGCAAATTACACTCAGCCCTCTTTACGATTTGCATAACCACTCTTAGACCACCATTTTAAATATAACTGTGGTTCTTGAGACTGTGCCCTGTGCCTATTCTTGTTGCTAAAGTAAGGAAGCACTGTATTAATAAGAATAAAGTTTGTGTCACTTTGTCTCTAGACAGATACCAGAAATTAAACAAGTGAGAGGAGAGCTCATTTACATGCCTTAATACATCTCGCGAGAAAAAATAATCAGCAAGAACTTTGTATATTTTTCGGAGTCACTGTCAATCATTTGAATAATCCTGAATAAAATACACGTTTTAAGCTTGGGTTTCAATTTCGGCCACAGAAACAAATTTTAATGCAAGTACTATTTATGATTTGAAAATATAACACTTAAATAAGTTTTTGCTACTATATTAATTTGATTTGGACACCGGCTCACCAAATTTGAAACAGCAATTCGTCACAATTAAATATATATTATGTATATTAATAAAATTACGTGACTTCTGAAGTTATTGATTGAAAACGATGGGAAATAATGGAGTAGAGTAACTTTTTGTATTAAATATGTAACTAACGCTTCAAATAAAGAAGAACTTTGTTCCACAACTGACTTTGCAGGTGTTAATTGAAGAGCAACGCTGTAGAAGAGTCAGGTTCAAGATATTGACTGATTGGAATTTGTTCTTTTCGTTCCTATTTTATTTTTAAAGTGAAGCGCTAAACAATATGTGTTTGATAAATACTTGCCACTAATGCATTTTTTGCCACTTTGGCTTGTTCCACACGACACGCACTATTATAAATGATACGGCTTATTAATAAAGACATTAAATCTAACAAGCTTTTGCAGTTGACTGACTATATATCGCTGCCGATCGCATGTGTGGATCTTTGTGTTGGGAAAATGTGACGTCTGCATATGTCAACTCACATGCATTGAGTAGACGGCAAGATAAAATCATCGGCAATATACAAGAAAATGTTGACTGCGTTGTTCAATCAGGATAACAAGCCATCGCAACAATTACTAACAACGCTAAAGTAATATTGATGTAATTATTAGATTGTGCAGATTCAGCAGATGATGTGGTAGGTCCCGAACGAGCCGTGAATCAAGATATCACAAAAATGAGTGTAAATGGGATGACCGTTAAAAGTTTTTTCATGAATCGAGCCTCACGCACAAAATCTATCTCATGCATCTAATATAGTAATCCCACATTATTAGTATTTTATAACGATTTTATACAATGTATGTATGTATGGTTTGAATACATGATTGAGGAAGGTTCATTCATTTTTGTTACCACGATTGTTATAGTTACTGCGGCGACCGTTACAATCAACTCACCTTTCCGCTTTACTCTTCTAATCCTCGTAAATCAAAGTTTAATACGCTCCTTTGATTTTAATATCTGTTGTGTCTGTTGTCAAAATTGTATTATGCATTTGGTTTTGACAGTGACCATCCACATTCAACTTACGTTTTAGTTAAACATCTTAATTCAATCACCCGTTTAAAGACCGTGGTTGAAAACGAGCCTAGGCTAAAAACTAAGGAAGACACAATTTTACTGAAGAAATTCAAGGATACAATTGCGATTTGCAATATATTGGGTATCATGTTTTTTTTATTTGGGGTTAAACTTTTTGGCCAGTTTTGAGTATTGACTTATATAGCCCTCAATTATGAAATTCTCCGATTTTACTTGTTTTCATAATTCATTGTATTTATTTAGTTTTTTATTATTACTATTATAAGTATATCGCTAGTAGGTTGGTGCAAACTTACTATTATGCGACTGATGAAATCAGCGAATTATTAGTTGACGGTCGACAAGGTGAAAAAGATCAGGGTGTAAACTTCTGCTGTTAATTCGGAAGATTTATGTTTATTGATAACAAATGGGAAAATATTGATGTTAGGGTCAAGCTACGATGTCTTAGAAAGGGAGGCATGGAGGCACGTTATAAGCAGAATACTATTTGGAACGTTATAACATCTACATCATTCAGGTCATAAATTTACCGTTGTCTTTTAGGTTGCCTCTTAGCTGATATCAGCGTAGCATTGGACTTGGACAAGCTAATTCCTCCTTCATTTTTTTAAAACTTGAAAACCGTTAACAATATCATTATATATCAAAATGTTTGTGTTGAGAAGCTTTGCATTCGTCTTGAAAACTGTAAGAGCAAAAATATTAATAACTAGCAAACAAAATTAGCGATCTAGCAGGCAGCGTTTATTTACACCGGGATGTATTAATTTGCATTTTACAGCGAAGTCTGTGTAAAATGATACTATTTTATTACCGACTTCACAAAATACAATAGATATTTGATTTCCTTCTTTCATGAGTTATGGCTAAAATAATGTCTTATAAACAGCGGTGCTTGTCTTAAATGCTTTAAGCTTTGTTTAAGTTCCTTAAAAGATAGGGCTCATTCATAAATTACTGGATTATCTTTGGAAGATATCCAATCCCAGCAAGCGAGGTCACGATTCAAAGGCACCTCTGCTGATCTTAATCACCACCGCCCATTTCTATTACTATTGTTTTGCTCAATTTCATCCTTAATTGTAGTCAACACGATTCTTCATGTATTATTAAAAATAATATACTAATTTTCACAGGAAGCGTTCTTTTCATATCATAAAATGTTGAACATATTCATCTCAAATTATTTTGCTTGGGCAGATTTTTTAAATTATTATCGACGACAACGACGATGGAGTACGCAATTTTTTATTTGCAAAGAAAAGTGGTACTGATAGTTAAGTCGCCTTGTAATGGTTTTTGGAATATTGACTGGACAAATGCGTGAGTAAATGCACATTCTCCTGCCCATGACAGAAATCG
The DNA here is from genome assembly GCA_021029165.1 of Cyphoderus albinus. NCBI lineage: Eukaryota > Metazoa > Arthropoda > Collembola > Entomobryomorpha > Paronellidae > Cyphoderus > Cyphoderus albinus. The sequence continues at coordinate 29,906 of VYYJ01000383.1, read as the reverse complement.
TGTCATCATAATTCTAATTTGTCAGCTGTGTTAATATACGATTAAGTGTCAAACAAACAAACTCTAACCAATCACTTTTTATTTTAATATTATTCAGTTTTTTCTGGACATAAGCCACCAACTATTTACATATAATGGACGCCAATTTGGTAATTTAAACTGACAGATAGATGTTTGGTTTGATTTTGTCATCAAATTGGGTTTCATAACAGACACTGTCTAAACTGTCAGAAAAGCTAATACACTTTTGGGTGTATTATCAGCTTCACCAGTGATATTTGAAACCCTGCTAATGCTTCCTCGTCTGAAGATATGAGAACAGTATCATAAACACACACTTTTAATTTACAAAACATGTTAGACTTTTTCAGATTATTTTATTCAAGAATTTCTCACATGATCAAATGAAAGTAAAAAGTTGCTCTCGAAAATCATTGTATTGTTTGGTCAAGAGTTCAGATGAAAGCAAAAGTAAATAGAAACATGCACTTGAAAATTCATTACAAGATTATTCTTAACTATTGGACTTCAGGCTTTCCAATTGACATGAAAATTGAGTCTGAGTTCAGTTATACCAACAAACAAAACCTCGTTTGTACTTAAGTGTTCTGAAATTGTGTATCATACACATTGCTTGACTTGAATTTTGATGCTTCAGTTATTCATACATACAATATAAATTTGCAATTCATTGACAATTGACATAATACGAAGACCTGAACTAACCAAGGTAAACTGCCTGGATTGCTAGAAGATTTACCTACATGTCAAATTGCTTCTTATGATGAGTTCATTTAGTTCAGAAGTAATTCTATCCTCATGAATGTAATCTAGAATGCTCGACAACCACAACGTGTGCAAATGACTTTCAGCGTTAGATTGAGTCTGACGCATGCTACATATGAAAAGTAAGTATTTACTAAATAACTAAATAAACAAATGAAGAGAAGAAGGTATACGGTATTTAACAAGTAACTTTCAAATAAATAAAATATTTTGTTGTTTATAATATTCCTAACCTTTGTTTATTTACAATAATTTGTAAACTCTCCCTATACCATGGCTTTTTAAATTATTTCAACTTGAAAGGATGTCTTGTGCTGAGCGTACAATTTCTTTAATATTGCACTTAGATTGAAAAATTGTACTACTCAAGTCAGAATCTGAAATCTGAAATCTCTCTTACAAAGGATTTGTTAAAAGCACTTATCTTTATAAAGATAAGTGCTATAAACACTGTATATATACAGTGTTTATTGCAGGATTTTCAGAATGAATTTGTTTCCTTTAAAATAAATACTCTTACTAGTAACTATTGCATAAGAGAAATTTACACATGAGCAATGTGCAGCGATGGGGGTACTTAAATGGTTGAACCAGTCTTCTTTTTTGTTTCCGAGATGGGGTAATGACACGAACTTGCAAGATGCGCAAATGAATTGCATCCTTGTGTGCTTGTGCTTGAGTCACGAAAATGTGAAGTTAATGAGAAGGAGGTATTGACTCAGTCAGTTTGACTGCCGTTGTACTTTTGGCACATTTGAACATTTGTCCACTTGCCGGTAATTATAGGTTACCACTTAACGACTGAACGGCTAAAACAACCATTTACAGGAAGCATTAGCTCTTTAGGTTCTGACAGTTTCACATTGCAGCCGTATATTTTTGAAAATTAAAACGAGTAAATTCTTCCATTGCATTACGTAAACGATATTATGCCAGTTTCACTATTTTAATTATTTCATTTACCGTTGGAATCTCATTTTCAATTCAGCTGTCGTTTAGTTACCGCGGGTTGTTTACATATCAAGCAACAAAGTAAATTTGTTACTCCCTTTAATAGTGATTATGCATCTCTATAGATAAGAATATATAGGGACCAATTGACTGGGTTCCATTATTCATAACAACATCCTAACTTCAATTACAATGCGTAGTGGAGCAATTGTTCAATGTTTATTTGCACACTTGAATTGAACAAGATTAAATGCTTTCAAGTTCAATACCCTCTTCCAATATATAAATGCTTACTGACTATATTATCTTACATTTCCTTTTCATAATTATCATTTCCATTGTCATCCTTTGTATTTAGTGCTAAATTTAAACAATCTTTAGTACTTGTTCCGTCAAATTGCTACCAAACCCTTTTATTTATTACCGAATCATTTTACTACAATAATCACACAATTGCTGTCAATCTAATACCAATAAAATATAACACTGATGAACCAAAAAACTCTTTCCCTGATATTTCTCATATTTTCTGATATATGTAAAAACATTTTTCTGGCCTTTAAATTTAAATCTGAGCAAAAATGAACAACATTCTCATCATGTAGCGTTTGTTAACAGATTCTCAGGTAATACGGCTTAAACATCAGGCTTATCAAACTGAATTAAGAGTTGGCGCATTGCACTGAATGAAATGCTACGCAGTTTTTTGCGTATTGCAGAAAGAGTGGTTTTATGTGGTCTTCTATTTAATCATCTCAATTTCTGACAATCAGGAAGGAACAAAACGAGGAAGTAGAGATGAGGACGTTATCGATGATTAAAACAATGCACAAAAAATGTCAACCTACAAACAGAGTGTAACCGGTGTCCTAGCCCTAGTGGTATTCATTATCAGAGTTATAAGAACAACAAACTATCGAACATAAGCGGCAATCATGGAAAGAAATGGAAATTTCCACTCCAACATAGTCTTGAGACATAAGGGCAAGACCAGCAACATCAGCTGAGAAGATTCTCTTAATCATTAATTACGTGATTATTTCATCAGTTGTAATTTTGTGAACCAAGATTGCAAACAGTCCATCGTCGTTGCCCATGCGTCTCAATTACAGGTGATTATTTATCCTTCGGCAACCTATGATGAATACGCAACTTTATTTCCGGATTCTTTATCCTCTTGAAATTATTATTTATAATAATAAACCATGCTAAAATTCTAAGGTTCAGTTCAACGAACTAATTTACGGTTCCCTTAATGACAGCTTCGCTCCAAAGTTACGTGTATTTCACATTATACATGCGACTACCTAACCGCATTACAAAGTTGTAGATAAGACAAAGTGTCTAAGAGTTTCTAAACATGAATTATGTCTTTATTAATTAATAATAGGCACACGCCCACCCATTTGAGTTGAGGACTTTTGATGAGTGGAGTGGTACGTACAAAACATACAAAGAATAAAAATGGAATTTAGAAAAGCCTTCATGTGCCAACTCTGCTAAAAAGAAGTGATTGGGGCCAGGGTCACAAGGCATTCGCCAAAGACATGTTCGAAGACGCAGAGACAAGGAGCGCTGAGTAGCAGAAGCGGCAGCAACATCCTTAAATCAATCCAGTGAAGCAGGCGAATAAATTGATTGAACATTGAATAGGATGAAAAGCTCTCTTTGTGTGAGACTTTGTCTATGTGTGTACACAGTGGCTTTTTAATCAACGTGATATTAATTCTGCCACTAGTGTGGATAGGAAGGAAACGGGAGGAGATCTACGTCAACTTCATGTGCAAAGGAATGAAACTGAAAACGTTATCAAAGCATGAACACATTCACCAGGATGATGACTTTGAACAGTACGTGTGGAGTTGGTCACGACAAGTGGGATGTGCGACTCTTTTCACTCGACAAAGGCAAGGGATTGGTGAGTGCAAAAATGCAGTACCCAGCAGCTAATAATCCAGTAATTAGCCAAACAATAATACTTAATCGCTGCAGTAATAACATGACGGCATGATTTCGTTTATCCTCTACGAGATTTGCAGTAAAACATGTGTCTTAATTTAGATTAGCCCTCCTCGTTCGGAAGCACGCTGGCCGTCGTAACATTTGTACATCTTAATCAAAGACGAGTGCATCTGCATGGAAATGTAATAATAACAATCATACGATGATCCATCACACCGGAAATTATTCCAATAATGATCTTAAATGTTGTATGGGTGTCATTTTGACCAGTCCAACTTCCTACAATGTTCCATCTTGCAGCTTTTATTTTTCATGATTACTACAACATGACTTGAGTCGCGTCACCGATGAAGACGTAGACAATTGAATACCAAATGACCAAATGTGAATATGCATTTTGAGTTGAAGTGTAAGTTCGTACTGATTACTTGATAATAAAAATAATAACATCTAATTTCGTTACAATATAATTGCTGGCAAGAACTTCATGGTTGCAAGCAAAATTACGGAAGGGTGTTATTCCATGTTTTCCTCGAAATGTTATTTGAAACGAACAAAAAGTGGCGTGTGGCTTACAAATGCTTACAAGAATTTACAAGTCATGTCGTTCCTGTAACACAACACATTATTTGTTGCAGTACAGTCGTTCAAATCAGCGTGAATCTATTTAAACATGCCACCTTTGCTATTCATTTTATAGAAAGGCGAACCTCTGGGGGAAAGGTATTAAAAATGCATTAATTTTTGTCTTGAGTTGTTAAGTTTTTGCTTTCTAATCGTGCCTCAGCAAGTTTGATGAAGTAGCAAATGCGAAATTATACGCCCATTTTGCTGCTTTTGGATGGAAAAAAGAAAAGACCGAAACCGTTATTCTAAGTAATATTACTTTTAATTAGCCTGTTCCTTGTCAAAATCTAAAAACAAGCTTTTTTTCAGCGATCAATCAAATTAGCCGTCGCTTTGATTACTGCAAAATTTTTATGTACGATGTTCTTCTCGGTATTTACCGTTTTTACTAGCTCTCCTGCAAAAACAACGCTTTATTTCGTATTCGTGCACGAAAATGAAGAAAGGAAATTCCAACCTGCGTCACCACCAGTTGCTTTAGGATGATTCCATAAAGGAAATACTGCAGCTGGTTAAACCAAAGTACCTTATAAATCAGAAGTAATAATACCAGCGTCAAGGAAACCAATCAATCGAATAAATATTATGATCCTGCGTTGTCATCCTCACACATGAAACAATAACCTGAGCTCGTGCAATATTTACAAAACTCACGCACGCACCCAATCATACACAAACAATGGCATTAATCACATTACCACGCACCCCAATTATCTTATTTGTTAATCCACAAACAAAAAATGATGATTGGAAGGTAGCTAAAAAGTGGTCTAGAATGTAATTTTATTCTTGATGCTAGTCATGTTCGAGATTGGTCATTCAAGTAATAACTCTGGTCAAGACAAACTGACGAGTAGAAGCTCGATAATGTTAAAGCAGGAAACATTTCAATCTGACTTTTTATTGTCACAAATTAATTTCAAGATCAATGTTGTATCTGGAAACTACAAGCATCAATAAGCAAATTGAACAACAAAGGACAGTTACTGGCCTAATCATTTGCAGCCGTATTTATGTGTACATGAAGTAAGTACATTGATTACTGTAATATCTCATCATACCCGTCATCATCAACATCATCGCAAGGAACCCTGTGAGTGAGTGAACTAATAATGTGACAAACGACGAGTGCTCACATTGCTGCGTGATAGTTGCCAATGAAATGACTCATTGTAGCACTTTAGTTCATTCCTGCACACTCGCACTCGACACTCACATTTCACGCTTTATTATCGTTTATTGAGTGCGCGTTCTTCATATATTTTGCAGTACTATGGTTTATTGGAGGATACCTGAGCAGTCAAGACGAGAATTTTAATAATGCGATTTTGGCTGTGTAGCTTGCTTGTAGACAGTCATGAAAATGTTGATGAATTTAAATAATTTGGGTGGTCATCATATTTACAGTACTTACAACTTCCTGTTGGTGACGAGTACCCTTGCTCCTGTCAGAGGCGCTTCTGAGTGTGTGGCAGTGGCTTACTTAAGCAAGTGCTGCTGTTCACTTTGCGGATGAAACGTAAGAACTATTTTATCAACACAACACTTTTAAAAGGATATTAACTACAATTTCAGGATGAATAACGAAACGAAATTGTAAAATTAGACGGAAAAAGTTTCCTACTGGTTTGCGTGTAGATGGCTACTACTGATAAGCTTCCAAATATTTTCTGTCACTGACTAACAATTATATCGTGTTATTAAAAAATTACAATGTTCAAAAAATGATGTGGAGTAAATCATAAAGAATCTGAGTCTATTTCTCACTTGCCGCGACACGGCTAATTCGATTTTTGTGGTGCAAGCCATCTACGGAATTTCAGAAAACACTGTAACAAATAGTTTTCACATGTGAAGAGGTGAATTTCCAAAAAAAAAGATAAATTCTCCACCGTGTGTTTTGCAGGAGAAAGCAGAGAAACTGATTTATCTGGACACTTTGAGCGAATGAAAGGTTTCTGACTGATACTCACTATTTTGCAACACAACACAAACTGGTTTTGCCAAGAGAAAGACTGATTTGAACCGGCGTTTTGAAGTGATGACTGATTTGTTTTTGTGGTCAGTCGCTTGTCTATGCAATTAACATGTGAATGAAAGCAGTCCTGCTATGTGGATATGCATATCGCACCTTAATTCAACATTCGTGCCACACATATGAAGATGAATGGTGGTGAGTTGTGAGTTTGTGGGAGTCGGCGCAATTCATTCTAAATGCTATATTCTGTCTTAAAGTCTAAATTTCATTTGTAAATAAGTGAACTGCCAATAGCATAACTATTTATAGTAACTTGGGTTATCGCGTTTAAAATCCATGCAGTCTTTGCGTGAACCTGCCATTTTATAGATAGTATCGTCATCACTGTACTCATATTACAAATCCGTAAAATTGGGAACCTTCACTGTCTGATAGATATTACTATATTTCATCAGACATTTAATAAGTTTTTTACCAATTTAGTCATGACATGGACGTCAAACATTTCAAAGAGAAATAAATATGAATCTCTAGGTAAGTTGATCGTAGTCGTACATTAATTAACTGTTTCAATTCAAATGGTCAAATGCGCACGTAGGCAGATACATACTATACTTGCTGGACATGTGAACCGCATGGACTTAGCTGAACGCCATGCAACGTCGGGACAGCCTTGCAAATAAAATTTTCTTATTACGGCAACTTAACATGAAAGCATCTAGGTACATATTGCTATCACACCTATTGAAGATGTCAGATTAATTTATCCAATAATTAAAAAATATCATCTTAAGATCACGACGGAAGAAAGAAGGGCACATGATCGCACATCACCCACTCGTTAAAATAAATATTTTTATTTCAAACCGGTCATAAGCAGTCATCTCTATGTGATTATAACTTTACTTCGGTAATGTTTCGTTTATTATCTTATTTTAAAACTATTCAAATAAAGAAAATGGTTTACCCGTCAGAGAATGTGACAAACAAACGACCAAGGTTTTTGTGCCGTTGCTCGTACAGAAACCTTCTTTATCTTAGTGAAATGCAAATGAAATAATAATTACCTTACTAGTATACATGCTACAACAGTGATGCATTGTGCTTTCAATACTTTATTCAATCTACTTACCATAAACTAGTTCCGTTGTCCAGTGATAATCATAATAAACAGCAACCAGCCAGCAAAAGGCATCTTGTCTATTAAATACGCTAACAATAATAAAAGCCTGTCTTTCAAATACCTAAGGTATGACACATAGCTACATTTACTGCATAATTAGGGATGAACGTTTCATTCTAAATATGCTTTATAAATATTTTTGTTTGCATCGGTGATCGTTTATTGCATTACTAATTATTTTATTTTATTAATGTGTATATGGACTTTCTTGGCTCGACCTACTATTTTCCTCTGACCGAATCGCCCACAGGTCATCGCCATGCTCAAGTTTTACATAGAAAATTACGTTTCAAGGTGATCGTCTCAAAGTTCAAAATTACTCAGTACAATGAGTAGCGATTGAGCTACGTCTCCACAGAGAACTATCGAGCCGTTCCTTACGCATGTAACTTCTGGAAGCCACTTTCTTGAAACAAGTGATGCTTAATTATACTTTTTAGTCAAGTTACTTCTTGCTAAAGAAACTAATAGGAGCATTAGTTAAAATATAAGTACTATGTATTAATTACTGTTTATTGACGTAGCGCTGTGTTTTCTCATGTGAAATTCAGGTATTCTGTGAAAACCTAAATTATTAATTTTTGGCGGCAAAAAATTGAAAGTGGAACATACATTTTGGGCAATGGACATCGAGGTGTGCGTGCACCAAACCAAAATTGTATAATAATAAATAACATGACGACCAACGATTTTCATACCATTTTATTCGTTACAAAATAAGGCTAGCCGGTCAACAACATTGATCTTGTCCAGAGCACGTCGGTGGCAACTGGATGAAGAGGAGTCTGAAAGGGGTATAGAGATGATCACGCCTCCATCAAATGACAATTTATTTGTTGCGTGAAAGTTTGATCTCAACGCAGAGGTCGACATTTAACATTTTATGCGCTCATCGTCTTACCATATAAAGTAGTTAGATTCATTCCATGAGTAACCCATAGGCGTATGTCACTAAATGTAGTCATCCATCATCCATCCATATAGATCTTAAAAGGTTTACCAAGTTATTCATCACCTAAATCACTGCTTCACGTTTATTGATCAGCCCATTGGCACTTTCCAAATTTCACCCTCAATAATTCATTACAGGAAATAAAAATAACATGCCTATAGGGATTATGCATACCATCTTTTGTGGCGTTGCCAACGTGTGATCTTCGTCAACAAGTGATCCACCGCGATCTGGTTAAAAGCTGAGGTGTGGTCCAACGACTAAACAAACTATCGTTGACACCATTACTTGTTGAAAGCATATGAATAGAGCTTTCAGTTGTAATGACATTTTATTCTTCGAGAATATTTTTATGTAATTCATTTTGATCTATTTTTAAACGCGCTTAATCAGTCGTGATTGTGGAAGTAAGGTTATTTTTAGACTAAGTGTAAACAATTTTTTTTATAAAGTTGAAGGGTAGTATAGTCCAAGTTTATAATGCATGCGTTAGGGTTAGGGCTATGTTAGATACGTATGTAGTATAGTTAATTTCATGGGTAGATTACCTAAATCTCAAATGGATTTATTAAAAAATAGATACTTTGATCAGTTGAGATCACTTGTTTGGACTTAAGTTGACTTTGTTCTCGTTTCAAGCAAATAAAATAATCGCACGGTTCAAAAGTTCAATTTCAACTTGTGCCATTTTTATTTCCTTTTTTCTTTTAACAAATTTCTTGGTTTCTTCTTAAGTTACTTTAAGTCGTCGTACATCACAAAAAATGCACGCTAGTCATTTAGCAATTACTTTTATTAGTAACTGTATTTAGTAGTAATAAAACCGACTTAAGAATAGTATTAATATAAATAATAAAAATAAATTAAATAAGTTAAGTACGTTTACACCTTAGCACAGTAGCAACATTTTTAAAAATTTTCATACCATTCCTGCTTTCTATAAACAAACGCAATTATTATTGCAAAACATTCACTCTGCACCACTTTTTGATTTTCATTTAGGGTTGGGTACATTTTCTCCCACACAGCCTCGTAATTGATGCATTAGTTTCAGCGGAATAAATCAATAATTTCTAGCAAACACTAGTAACAAATGATGAGTAAACGTTACATGCAGATAATCAGAACGGATTGCTTATTATTTACATTCAACAACATTTAAATCGTATTCAGGCATAAGTACAACGTGCTTTACTCTAGTGCGCATTCCAACCAAGCAAACTGTAATTAAAAGCACCATCTGTTGCGCTGCCACTTATTCCGCCATCCGAATAATCCGTGAGTTAATAACAGAGCGGGAAAGATAACGATGGCGAGAATGGCTCTTCATCACCAACTAGCACAACCAGAAATATTGCTCTCAAGAAATTAGTGGGTAAATATTTCAATAATTAACATGTTTCGCCTAATTACTAAATCCCAACAACGGTATTTATTCACACGCTTTTTGCACCATTAGTTTTCCCTGCTGATAAATTAATAGTTCCATGCTACCTACAACGACTAACTCATTAACAACTGCTACACTTCAAAGTTATATGTACCTATTTACATTCATCATGACACATACAAAGTGGTCGTTCAACATTAACACTCATCTAATGGAAATACCTCGCCGAATGTACAATATTGACGGAGATTCATCGGTGCTTCGTAGTAATAAATTTTTTGGGACTTTTGTTTGTTTGTACGCTCGAAATGAAAATAGTATTTCACACACTTTAGCTTATCGTAGTAATGTGTCAATACTTGCAACATCTTGCACCTATTTTTATAAAATGTTTGGTCAGGGTGCTTTCTTCGCTGTTTGTGGTATCTAATTATGAAATCATTGGAGAAACGAGAGTTGGAAATTGCCAATAAGTCAGTTTAAAAGAGTGGTCACTTACCGGTAAGATTAAAATTTATTTGGTTTAAACATATTGTTTCCTTTTCATTTCGAATAATTCTTGGTGCGGGCCATGATTGTTGCTTTCAGAAAGTTACGCTATCACGTGAAAAACTAATTCGGTCACCAATTTCGTAAAAACATTTTGAGTTTCTAATGTACAACAAGACTTATGACGGCGTCTAATAAACTATCTTAAAGCTTGTTTTTACTCTAGTTGCCACAAATTCACACCGTCTTATAGGCTGCTTCATCATTAGAGAACATAAGTAAACCTAACCTTCTTAAGTATTAAATATCATGCATGACAACTACTGACTAGAGGAAGCTTGGAAAATCCTATGTATCAAACGACTTCGAAGAATGCAGCGGTTCTGACTATAAATGGGTTGTTTGTAACTTGCATCTATGGAGAAAGACAACCAAAGATCCTAATTACGTAATCCTAAATAATATAATGTTTAAATAATGCTAGAATAACCACTGTCATCGCCTCCATGAAAAAGTCATTCCCATATTGAAGTACTCTTCCCAGTACTTTTTGTATATCTAGGTATGTAGTTATCGAATAACGCTTAAATTTACTTTTCAGCTTTTCATATAAAATGAGCATTTGTTCTGATACACAGTGTTTAAAATAACCTGACAGAGTACCCTATTCCAAGAGCGTTGTCTTACCTACCTAAACACTATCTCAAATATAAATTCGTAACATTATAGTAACTGTAATAACGCAAACGTGGCGCCAAAATGGTGTAAGTAAAAACCTTAACTGCTTTCTCAGATCGCCATCCGAGCCGAGCTATTTGGATTACTAGTATTTGAGAACATAGTTGACCGTTATTTTATCATTATGTTTACATAATTTACGTAGAAATTTAGTTTAGTGGTAATAGTAAAAGTAGTAGAGTTGCGGCCAATTTTGCTTGTGCCAACCTTTTATCAATAGGTAGATTACTTGTATAATAGGATTATGCTGTTGTTTCTCATTTTTAAGACCGCGATATTTTGTATTTTTTGACACGTATTTAGTTAAGTTTTAAAGATCTCAAAAGAATTACCAAATGACAGAATATCAAATATTGAATTTCAAAAGTTTTTTCTTGATGATAAACTTATGTTCTTTTTCGTTTCTAACAAATAATAGTCAATCACGATTGTTTTCTTACCGTTACATTTAAAACCGTTACAAGATCTCACTAACCAGCTATGATGTAATGTAAGTGAAGTAAAACCAACAAATTATTTTCTTATCAGTCAGTACTTTTGTTTCATTTTGTTTCTGGGCAAGTACTTACGCTTATAAAACTTCTTAGAATGTTTGCGAACGAACACACCGACGCTTACATACAAATTACTTTGAATCTTATGTAAACCTGCTTACTTAGTTGTGAAGTGAACCTCTGACCTTTTTTGTGATAAATTACGTACGAGCGAGCACTTGGTAACTCATGTAGAAACAATTAAAATCTTACAATAACTGGGCAACGATTCTTTTAAAAGCCTGGATTTGTTGCCAACTTCTCCTGTTACAGAGTTAAACTTTTAAATTGACTTGTAGCACTTTTAAAAATATGGTGGTCGTGGAAAAGAAAGAAAATTTAAACCGCGACATCTGACCATGACAGCCTCATTACATTTAAAGTGTTCTAACAGTATTGGCCTCAAAAGAAAATATTAATTGTATTAATGATGTTGTCTCGTAATATCCACATCAATTCAGTTCAAACAAAAACTAGTGCCACACAAGCTGTATTTCATAACTTTTCTTTCTTTTCCCTTCTACGTAATTGTCAACATTGCACATGCATAGCGCCGATTGCTTTGTGAGTAAACCCTAAATATAGTTTTAAGCATAAAATATTTCCAAATGAAATCATTTGTAAAAAGTGACACGTTGCCGTATTCGGTCCTGAGTTATGTATGTCTACAATTTACAAATAATTCAAATGTGGTTTCTCTTCTCATGGATGGTTTATTTTGAAAGGATCTTTATTCCCACATTAAAAAAATCTAACAAAGTGTAATGAGCACATTGTTAGGATCACTATAAAACTCAATGTCGCAGTTTCTTGTTTCTCGCCTTGAAACTGCATTGGCGTATTTGTGGTGGTGGTATGCCACTCGTACGAAGTTTGGATAGGTTTGTGTAGGTGGTCGAACTTTGAAAGAAACAAGATTGCTTTCACCCACTACTCGAACTTACAAAAGGAAATTTTAATGTATCTTAGACTGGGTAGTGGTATATTTACGAGTACTCACTTCTACATCTACGGCCAGTTACATAACAAAATACACTCACAAAACAAGTAAACTCACACTGCAACTGCTTAAATGTATCCACAATTTGACTGCGTTCTGCGTCTGCGATTCAAGATGAGGGCAATACATTAAATCAATTTACTATAAGAATAAAGAGTATAAATAGAGCCTGTAGTTTTAGTAAAAGTAGATCTTTTTGCTTTTTGTTTATTTATCAGCAGTAAATAAATTTTTATTTTTTGTATTAAAAACTGTCTAATGCGACGTTAGAGCGCTTATTTAATTTATCTATGTATATATCTTAGCAATTAGGTGATTATAATCTAGCGTATAAATATTTATCCATATTTTACTTAATTACATCATTAATTAATGTACAACTTGCAGTAGTAATAAATAATATAGGTAAGTAAATTAGAGAGCAGAAAAAAATGATCTTTGTCAACAAAGAGTCTTGTCAGTTACTTATGTTTGGTAAAGTGAATAAGATACCAGTTTGTTATTTTATAATTTTATGTTCGCTCTTCTTTAACTTTCACTTTGTCGAATAAGTTAGATTGGTGTCCTTGTCGTTTAGTTGCGTTACATTAGAGTTTATCCAGCAAACAAAATTAATTTTTACTTCCTTAGTATAAATCTTTTCACGTCGTGTTCAGCAGTTATTTATTTAATATTCGTTTTGTTCCAACTTATGATTATGCTTTAATAGTTATAATTTGTAATATGTACTGGTGATTGTAGACATTGTGAGTTGATTGTGATTTTTTGTTTTGGTACTAATTAGTAGGAGCCATTAGATAATACCGATTATTACATCTATGGATCGTAGTACAATTAACAAGTCATAATTAATTTCTTCGCTTTTAACATTAGATGTTGATTATTACTTTTGATGAAAGCATTAGATACGCAATTTACAGACCGGTAGGATATTTACACGATAATCCCGCTTCTTCAGCTCACCAATAAATTATTACGTTAATAAGGTAGATATCGCTCTCAATCCCCGAAGAAAATGAAGACGCTGCGATGTCACTCGCCCTGAAGACTTGAATTTGGATTTCCGTACTTTTGAAATGCATCCCTCGTCTCTCCTTTATCAAATGTGATGATGATGATGATGTAATGTGATGAATTCGTACATTTTCCGTTATACTATGCATATGTTATATACATTGTCATATAATCTGCAGCATCTCACTATGCCTATTTGGAACTCAAAGGTTTAAAAACTGGAAGTTACCAGAGCTATAATTTCGTCATTCTGAGCAAACGTAGTGTCACAACATAATTCTGCATAATTAAATTGGAGTAGTTAGTAATTTGACAATGTTTATGTATTTAGGCTTGTAACGTAAGCATTATTATTCAACATTTGGTTTTCACAATTTTATTCATTTAGCGTGTTTTTGTTGTTGTGGAATTGGGTAGTTAAAATATGGGGACAATATCTTGCTACTCTTACGCCGGCAAAGAGTATCATTTCGGATGTGGAGATTCTTCAAGTGTAATAACAAAAGATTAAGATTTAAAAGAAATGTAATATTCTACTGTAACAACTGTATCAAGCAACGACATAATGATTGAAACAACTACTCGCTAAATCACATTCCGATCCACGGAAACACTACTAAATTTGTGCTTCTGGTAACAAATATTTTGACTTCTTTTTGAATCTTTGCACATTGTATTTGTACTCTTGCTCATTTCCGAGGAATGCTTGTCCATTTCTCATTTCGTCGCCAAATTGATGAGATGTTTCCGGAAGATCTTGAGTTTCGTGTCAATTCTTTCTCAAAATAATGGTCTTGCGATGCCATGCTGTGTAGATAGTGGAAACTTGAGTACTCTGTTGCAAAATTGTCAAGGAGTAACAAAGTGGTGACAGGTCATTAGTGCTTTGATAGGACATTCTTGAAAGGTCAATTTAGCGTGGAAGCATAACAATTGAGTTGAGTTGCGTTGTAATTGTGGGAAATGTAGCTGAACAAGGTCTCGCTGAAACTTTGTCCCACCCTCGTAGTAAAGAATGACATTTCCGTTCTCTATTAGTCACCGTTGAACTGATGATGTTTGTCTCTTGTCAGTTATTTATCTAATCATTAATGCATTTTTATTAAGTTCACAAAGAACTTGGAATTTCGAACACAAAAGAGTAGGTAGGTAGCGCGAATTTCTCGTTAGACTTCAGTCAAATCTTGCATAGCTCAAGGACCATGTGCTTTGTCACAATGCAAAGACGGTTATGATAAGCAATTACTCCTGATGTACAAGCAAATATTATGTATTGGGTTGTGATGATGATGAAGATGATGATGATGATGATGGATTCACTATCCCTTCTTATAAGTTAATTTGACTTACACAATTCCACCCTTTGTTGCAGATTTAAAACACAAATTACACGATCATCCAGTAACGATATTTACTCGAAGAAAGATTCAATCTCATGGTTTGTAGAAATGTTCTACTTTCACAGTGACAGGATCAACATGGGGTAAGTTGATACGTCTAAATGGAAGTCATCGTAAGCTCACTGCGACTATCTTATAGTTTGTACCTCACTCGCAAAAACCAACTAGTCTGCTGGATTGACAAGCTTTCAATAATAAACGGGAATGATAAAACTCTGCCAAGATTTTTAATACATTTTTATCATTTCTCTTTTTAGCTGTGCTTTTATTTTTTTTCATGAGATGAGAGCAAGCATCATGTTATCCAAGGGTGAGTTGTGAAAACTCAAAATACTGCAGCAGGTAGATACAGCCTTGAAGATACATATTTTGTAGAAGGTACGGTGTAACAGTGAAATGTAGGTGATAAAGTAATTCGACTGTCAAACCAAAAGAGACATAAAGCACAAGCTTAGTTGAAAGAGTTACAACAAGTCATTTGTTCCTATCAGCGTGTTTTTTTTTCAATTTGATGATTCATACAAAGACGAATTAAAGTGTTCCTCGTCGCGAACCTGCACCGCATAGATGGCATTTGTATGTGTGTGTGGACAGAGCCAAGAGAGTGGTGGTGTTCTTTGTCTCGGATTCCCTTTTTGACATTTCCACGCAAATATTATTGTATTTTACCTTTTATTTTATTGAAGTGTGAAATGCAGACAAGACGATTTGTTGCTCAGCGATCCTGCATAAATTTGCACAGGTATTGTAGAAATGTTGGTGAAAATTCATCGTTGGAAGTGTTGTGTTAAAGTTGCGTAAATCTGACTGACATGCTTAAGTGTACCTCTAAATCCGCCCTGACAAGAAAGGTGGAAGAGGAAGAACCCTGAGCGGTGATGTGTATAATTCAACGAGAGGAGTTGGGAAGTGGCGCCATTCGACTGTATCCATATCCTCGTCTCAATTTCTGAGTATTTTTGCTGTGTGCCTTCCCGAGAAAATATGAGTTCGGTGCGGTGTCACCACTTCTTTATCTACTTCGTCCTTTATTTGTTTCTATTTATTATTTTATTTATTACACTTGTTCACTCATCCATGTCAGCTGTCATAACACTACGAATTCCGTAGACACTCCTGCACTTTTACTTTCTCATCTTTCTCCACGCGGTGTTGTAAGCCGCCGTCGTAAAGCAAGATTTTTATGCTTCTTTTGCTCGAGGAATTTCCAGAATTTTCTTGAGTGTGTGCTCATTCCCTTCGAATTTCGATCCTCTATATAATCTCCAGCTTTTATGGGAAATGTTTTAGATCAGTGAATTTTTCTTCTTGATTTTCTTCAGCGAAAGTCTTCAACTTGGGCTGCTCAGCGTTACAATGTTCTTCACTCATATTCACTTCTTTGCAACTATAATGCTCATCCTCGTCCTCACTGACACAAAATGTTTTCTAATTTTAATGATATCTCTTCTTATTGACAATGAAACGAGGCAGACTAAAGATTATATCACACTCTTTGAAAAGCTTTTTTTTTGTAGAAAAAGTTTTGATACGAAAAGCTTTCATTTTTAAATAGGGAACATATTTTGTTTAAAAAAGAGTCCACTAAATAAGCGTGTAACTTTAAGTAGTAAATGAATGTTTAACGAAGTAGTTGTATTGTATGTAGCGTTTAGTTTATAGCAGTAGTAAATATCGATCCATATCGTAAGAACTTTTTTTATGAGAACTACAAAACTTAGTCGGTCTTTTCTAGAGACACAAGATCATCCTCTACAACGTCAGAAATATGAAGGTAGATAATCCAATACATTAAATTGAAGCAAATAAAGCAGACTGGAAATACCACGCGGGAGTATCTGTGGAAAATCCGAAGAAAATCAGCTCATGAATACATCTCAAATAAATTAAAAGTTTCGTGGGAAGCCTGAAAAGAGTGAATTGGAAAGGGTTGTGAAAGCGTACTTATCGATATCAGACGGCGTGATTCCGTACAACTTATTGATATCTTTGCCAGGAGGCAAGATAGGATGAGCAGGATTCTCTTCGTCTCCACCCCGTGCCCCGTTTACCGTGTTCTCCAAAGTCCCAGCTCCCTTTGCGTACGATTTAGGATCGTGTACCTTGAATCTTACCTCCTACACATCACAATTTCATTCCACATTGATAATCAAGCTGTTCCATCCCTAGAGAATACTCTGCATGTACATTGATAATGCAAGCTTAGCTTACCGTTTGTTTCGCATGGTGCTCATCGTGATGATCCATCGCTGCTTTCTTTTGCTCCGCCATTTTCTGAAGAGCCATGAATCTATTTTTGCGCATTTGAATTCGTTTGGCCATGTAACCCACGGTTGCGTACTCTGTCATGGTTGAACCAATTAAAAATATCAGGTGCATTGTACAGAAAAAACGAAGAGCCACAGTATTCGTTATATTTTTTTCATGCTTCTTTACCGAGTAGTGACGCAAAAACCATGACGAAACAGGTACCCAGATAAACGTCTATCGATTTAACGTAAGAAATCTTTGGAAGAGCTGCGTTGGTTGAGGACATTAGCGTCGTCATTGTCAACACCTACAGCAGAAGAGAATCATACGAATCAATAGCTGTGTAAGGGAGTATTCAAATGGAACAAATGAAACTTTATCTGTGACTGAGCAGCAAGAATGAGAGCACGTCAAACATTTCGTAAATCGGGTATTGAAGGTAAAACCTGTTACCTCGTGAACTCCACAAGGAGTGAAGCACACGAAATATTAATCCACTTCCTTCGGGCCTGTATTATTGCTACTTTCACGTGTTACTAATGAAGGAGCTAACGAAATTAATTTCTGAGCAAGTTCTTATAATCAATTCAATACTTACCGTTGTTACACCGAGGGCAACTCTAGCAGGCGTCGCGTTCCTGTTCAGCCAGAAACTTACCCAGGAAATAATTACTATTAGCCCGGAGGGTATGTAGATCTGGATCAGGTAGTAGCCCTGTGGAGAAAGTGATAAAAAACTCTATTAATGATATTCGCACGTCTAGTCACTTGTCGCTTTTAAGATGCAATTTATAGAGAAAGTTTGCTTTGAAACAATTGGAAATGTAGTCAATAATGGGTTTTAATTCGATTTATTCCTTTAGCGTTTTATATAGAATTTGCACTTCTGCTTTATTAATATAGATTTATCAACATTCATAACAAACTTTCTCTAATGATATCTTTGTCAAGGGTCAAATGTTATAACAAATAAATAATGAAACAGACTTACCATAGATCGCACAAATTGAATCTCACAGGCCAGGCGAGAGTAGTTTCCTGATATTAACAGCCACAATTAGGTTTCTATCTACTATTCAATTTCGCTCAAGCCTTTCTTCACAAGCATTTTATACTTATAATTATTCATGTATATGTTATAAAGATATTGTGTGATTGGAAAAATATTGGTGAGATGAGGAAAACCTATAGATCAGTTACTCTCCTGATGCAGCATTATATAATTATTTTAATAGCAAGTATATCCTACGCTTCATGTATGTACATATGTATTATGACTATTTTTGCGGACGAAGTGACGCAGGCCATAGACTCGGTATTCGAATAATGATTTTCAACTTTTCTGCATCAATCACTCCACTTTTCATTTCTACTAGAAAGATTCCTTTCACATGTTCAAGATTGATCTGTCCGTGGTAACCGATACATTCTACATTCTACACCCTGAAACAAACTTTTTAACGACATGTTTCATTCAAAATCATTAAAACTTCCAATTTAACAAATGATCAATTTTCGGTAGTAAATGACAAAATGACAAGATAAACTAATGTTTACTTGTTCACATAAAGCAAAATCCTGTGTGTAACCTCAGTAAATGAGCTTTTATGGGTCTCTGGAGATTCTCCTTTAAATCTTTTTCAACGAGAAACGTTTTACTTCTCTACTACGTTGTAGTCAATTTGACTCTATTTATATTGTTCTTTTTTTTATAGAAAATTTCGATTTTCGAAAACACGTGGCCTCCGTCACTCGTCTAATACTACCCTGATAAAGTTCTAGGCTTCCTGACATTACGTTGGATACTTGAAAAGATTGGACAAACTTTCTTAATGTTTGAACATCAAAAACTTGTTTTCTGATTGCTATCAATGAACCTATCTTTTCTGTATAAAGTCTTACATTAGTAGAAACAATATTTAAATAGAACAAATTGACACTGAAACTGAAAATGATTACTGTCATCATCGCATGGCAGAATATAAATAGTTGTAATGATTGAATATTACACTGCTTCCAACTTTCTACGTCTAAAAATGTCTTCTACAGCTCCTATGCATAAATATGGTATTGATAAGTGAGAGTGGTGAATAGTGAGAGTATAGTGAAAATGGTGAAAGTGAATGTGTAAAAAAGGTGACTGAGAGTGATTCTGATGGTGGTAGTGATTTTCGTGGTGGTAGTAGTGGTAGTAAGTGTGTAAGCAAAATAAAACAAACTCACGGTGAGTAATTTTCTAATTTAGGTACAGCACAATTTTTATACAACTTTTTTAAGTCAGTGCAAACGAAAACAAACAAGACTGTAATAGTCAATATTGTGTCAATCATATCGATTTTATATGAACTCACAGTGATTTTTTGCATGGCCAATGATGGATTGATATGATCAGAGAGGCAGAGGTACACGTTTTTTAACTTTTACTAGACCAATCATACGAAAGGCAACGAAGAAATTAATAATTTTGGTTTTAATTTTGAAGTACTTCCGGGGTTTCATATCATTCACAGATTGTCTATTTCATTCTTCCTGATCCCGTTAAGAATGATTTGTTCTGTGGCTGATAGTGATTATTATTATTAAATTATTTTTAGGGTGACATGTCTCTGTGAGTGAAGGGAAAGGTGGGAACTAGTGCGAAGGTGGAAGAGTTAAATTTAGTTGAGAACAAATAAACACATTACCAAAAGTAGGACGATTTGGTTAAATAAAAAACTTTCTGTAGTTTTATTTATTTTTTGTGACAAACAAGTTGTCTCATGAATTAGTTCGCTCGACTCCTTGTTTTGTACACACGCATGACCGTTCAGGAAGTTAATTGGGTTGGGTGGGGTATACATACAACAACATATTTGAGGATGAAATTGCTACACAGAAATGTAGACGTTCGTTGATCGACAAAAAAGGGAAGGGTAAAAAACTGTGCTTGAAGTCTCCCATGGAAACGAAATTAAAGAATTAAAGAGCAAATATTGAAGGACTGGTAAATGAGTGAATTTATCAGCGCGACTGGAATGAAACTAGGCGCAACTATATACGGATAAAACGGAGGAAACATTTTTTACGGGTTGTCCTCATCATTCACTTGGGGTCGTCGTGAAATTGTGCTAAGTTGGTTAATCTCACAAACACTATATGGTATTTGACATTTGATGATTCAAAGGCTGTATAAAACACACATTAAAAATAAGTAATGTCAACTATTACAACTGTGTGCTTCCCAGACTTTGCGGTGAAAGTTGTTAATAAATAATACCTCTCTTTTACCTTCTCACTCTGCTAATTCTATGCATTTCGTTCATTTATTTATTTTACTCACAGTGGCAGTAACTTTGCTCAATTATCTCGAACGTTTACTCTCTCACACTGACTTAAACAATTGCGCGTCAATCCAATAACAAAAATAAACTAGGCTCCAGACAAAAACTTTTGTCTCTGAATTCTTTAAAAAATGAATTTTCTGTGATTCTAATTTTAGGAATATTCTCAATTTCCTTCAGTTTTCAATAATTTCTGTTCTGTTGTGTTTCGTGAAATGTGTGTAGTAGTAATTAAAATCATTGGACTTTATCATATGAGAGAGTTAACCTGTGGTTAAGGAAATTTCCATGGCTTGTTGCCTGTGCCCAAGTACTTTGAACTGTGGCAGAGAGACGTCAGAGGAGACACCGACGGATTCGTGTCCCTTAGCCCATTTGTACCGGATGTCCGACATTGTGTAGCCAACTAAATTTATATAACAGTATTTACCAAAATATTTTCCACGTTTTCTCTCTCCAGAATTTGTAAACGTCCTAAGGTTCTCATCGTCTCTTATTCAGACTAGATAATATAGATTTACTCAAATCACCAGCCAGCACCAGTACAAACAACTAAAAATTGTCAAACACACTCATACAAGTATTGTGAAATCGATATTAAAGAAACTCATATCATTCTCGGCAATAGGAAAATGGAAAGAGAAATCAAATTAAATCGATTAGTAGTGAATGTAAGAGAAGGAACGGTAACGGTGAAAAGTTACGTTGGAGGTTGGGAATGTTAAGTTCTTCCAAAGTAGTTCCCAATACAAAATTTGTACAACGGGATCATTCGCAGTGTTATTATCAGTGATATTTGGTCGAAGAATTAAGAAGTGTGCTTTTGCATGTGTGTACTTTAATTCGGGTTTTGTAAAGGTCACTTTGTTATTTCTTTCAATTCAAATCGTTCATTTTTAAAATATTTGTGTTGTTTTGTGGTGGTCTCCTGCGAATTTGTAAGGCAGAAATATGATGGATTGGTTTGGGTAAACTTCTAAATGTTTTACATACCGTAATTTTCAAAACTGAGCCATCAACACCATTTGATCTCCGTTGTTTATTATTTAAATATTCGGTTTGTATAGGTCGACCAACTGACCAAGTAAATGTTTGTCAATAACTATTTCAATTTGAAGTTGCCTTTTAGGGAAGAGTAAGCTAAGCATTAAACATTAATATCAATTAATGGTCAGTCGAGATATCGGATTATCCTACACGCTCAGTGCTACCCCTTTTACGCAAGTCTGTAGGTAGCACTGACAGCAGGCCAATTAAAACTCGATATAGCGATTCTCACGGTTTTAGCTACTATGGATTCCTATACTACTTGATCAGACACAAGTTTTTATTACTGTAAAACGACTTTTCCTGGTGAGTCTAATTTTGTGCCAACTAAACAAGGGAGCTGTTCGTTTCCTATTGCAGTTAAATTACCTCATTCGTAATTTACTTTGGGTGGCTCGTGTGGCAGAAAGGAACGACACAATTTTTTATCTCATTAAATAAGAAACGAGTCCTCTGCCACACAAAACAGCTACTGATTATCTATTAGTCTATACTGTAAAAATGGACTGCAAAGAGCAAGTTTTACTACATAGTAGAGCTTGTGCAAGAATGAATCTGAATCTGAAATGATTCATACTTACGGTTTGAACACTACATGAACACTCTTGTTTCAGTCGTTTATGTCAGGTTCCTGGAGTTCAGACACAAGATGAGCGTCAGTACAACTGAGAAATGCAACGATACTTCTAAAAAGTTTGTAGTACTCAATTAAATTTAAAAGTAATGGATGTAGAATCCATACAATAAATTCGAACGTACACTACTGAGAAAGATTTACATAGTAATTGACTGGCTCTAAGTAATAGCTGAAAACTAAGTTACTTACTTGCTGGCTAGATATAGGAAAATGCAAAATGCCTCATACATTTGACGACAGCAGAGCATTGCAAGCAATAATGATAGACTTTTCTCTACCAGCGCAAAAAGTTACAGAAAAATTATCTTTGGTTTGGTTTCTTGAAAACAAAAATTTGTCATTGATTCATGCAACGATGATAGAGACTGGGAAGATTAACAACTGAACGTGCAGTTATTTTTTCGGGTTCATCCATGACTTCAGTAAGTTTGGTATGGCAAGCATTTTAGAGACAAAGTGGTTCTTGTTTGGATTCTCAAAAGTCAGAAAGAATCTAGCTGCATTTGTGGAGTTTTGAGAGTGACAAGACAGCCGAAATTAGAAACAATTATAACGAACAGAAAGAGAAAGAAGTGAATTTTGTATAAAAGAACAGAACTGTACCTAAAGCGAAATAAATAGCATTTTTTTCTGAGAGAAAAAAACTTTTCATGTCGCATCATGATTCACTAAATATTATTGTTCAAATTCTTTCCCTTCTATAACTTTGAAAAAAAAATCGCATTTTGTGATCTTTGAAATGTCAAGATGAATTTCAACTTGTGCTTCTTATTATTACTTTCCTAACTCGATATCTACATAGGCCAAGTTACATGACTATGACCAATAATCCGACAGTTTATCATGGTAAGGATGTAAAGTATAAATTTGGTGCAAATCTTTGTTGCATTAAAGGAGTAGATAAAAACGCTTTGCTGTTTCAGCAGAGATATAACCTGGGTACCTGTGCTGAGCAGGATGTAAGTTTGGGTATGCCTGTGCCCCAAGACGGTGAACTGTGGTAGTTGTATTGGTCCCATTCCGATGGACTTCCGACCGCCGGCCCATTCATATTCTATGTCCACCATTGTGTAACCGACTAATGTACAACATCAATTACGGACTGTATAGATATTTAAGTTTATTTCGCTACTCACAGTTAAATTTTAAGGCCAATCTTCCACCAGTGTCACGAAACACAAAAATGTTATCTAATAGCACACACCATTCTCAAGATGACAAGATTTATCATTTCATTTGACACTTCACAAGGTAAATCTAGAATTGTGCGACGCAGCAGAAAGTATTTCGCTGCAGTCTTTGTAAAATAGAACATAAATCTCTATTACGCAACTATACGACATCTAATGGGGATTTTCTCGATGGAGTTAACTGATCAAATTTCTCCTTTGCGAATGATCTATCTCGAAATAATGGAAAGTTGAAATGATAGCACCTAGAAACTCAATTTTTTAGATCATTTTAAACGTGACAGAAAAGTTTCTTATCTAACATTTACCATTCGCTGAACATACCTGAACACAAAGGTTACGAAAAAATGTAACTTACCTATCTAAATTGAGTTACCGAAGTGATTCAGCTAAATCTTTTAAGGAGTTTTATCGTCTCTAAACTACAGTTTCAAGATATTCCTTATTTAATGATATATTCAGCAAAACGAATTACTAGAAAACTATTAGAAACGGGATCACGAGATTTCTGACGATAAACTCCACAGGAAAAGAAAATCTCGGATAAATACATATATATACTGAAACTGGTGATTAAATGACTGTTGCAAACAATTTTTGCTGATATCTAATAAACAAATTTACACCTATTTTGCAAACTATTAATACAATGCCAGTGGACACAAATAAAGTTGTAGTAACTTTAGTCTAATGTTTTCAACCTTGGTGGGGTTTTGATGGAGTTTTATTGTACCATGATAATCAAGCCCTATAAGTAGCAAACTGGAAAAAGTCATAGTTTAGATTTTGGAGTAGATGAAATCTAAAGCGTAACAATGAAGCCCTTGACACACACATATACACACATAATAGGTACGAAAATCAATTAAGCATTACACCATTTTTTTATTTCTAAATATCTTGATTATTTTTAATGTGCAAGTAATGGATATTTCCACGTAATATTCTGAAAGCTAATAGATAGAAACCACAACTTCTGGGCGACTCATTTAAATTATTAGCAACAGAAGCGTTAGCAGCAACTCTCAATACTTAAATCAGCCTAAATTTTCCTATCCGACAATTTGACACGTTCAAATGCTACACTGGCAGTTTAAAATTCAAACTTTTATTACGTCCAAGTTGATTAGAGTAAATTTGGATGATTAGGCTGCGCGTAAAGGAAAAAATCATGATGGAGCATTCATTCTGAAAAAGACACAGTGGTGCAATGGCTGATGTGGAAGAGAATAAAAATTGTGAAACTACCTGCTACGAAGCTAGTGACAGTAATACTAGTTTTGTTAATTTGTCATTTTAACTTGAAACCAGGAGGAACCTTACAACTGACTCTCTTTGTCAAACAACAGAAAAAGTGCGAGTAGTAATAGAATACTCTTGGTTACAAAATATAATACTCTACACACAAAACAAAGCGACATGCTGGTATTTTCAGCACCCCATTTAGTTCATTTAGAAAGTGATGTGATACTAGTGTGCAGGTGCAAAATCTGGAGATTGTCACAACATGGTGCACACCAATAACAAAAAATATCACATATGTTTCTTTGTCACGCATGGATTTTATGAAGACTCCTGCCAACTGACGCATATACACAGCATGGCTCTAGAGTTGCGAAAACGATGGCAGTGCTGATTGAATATTTAACACGAGTACGTTCTGTTTGAACATGCTAAAATGTCAGAGTACAGAAAAAGCTTGACAGATATAATCAAATATCGCTAGAATAAACACAATTTCTAATATTTACTACGAATATTCTTTCAGTCTAACTAAGCTAACAAAAAGAGTCAGTGCACCATTCAGCTAGGAAACATTCAGTAAGCTGAAGCAATTATATTTTCGTTCTTGTTATTTTAAACTCTAACGGCTGGACAATCATATTACTTTATTATTATTATTAATAATAATAAGTAATAATACTACGGTAATGGTTAACCAACATGATTGATTACTGCCTATGTTTACCTTGTAAGTAAACTAAAAACTCTATGTACATAAATATCCAGTTAGTTTCCAGTAGCCATTTCCACAATGGGGAGTTACTCTATCATAGAGTCTCTATGAAGTGCCTTGAATCCATTTGCATTGCTATCTACTGGAATATTGGATTACTCTCTAGAGAGATTTTACGCACATTCAATGTGACCAAGAACAGAATGTAGCGGATTCTGAATTCTGATTACTCATGGGACCATGATAAGCTATACTTGCAAATCCCATCAATATTTAAAATTCAATTCCTAAGCTAGCCCATTAAATGCCCCTGTATCATCAATTCATTAAACAAAATACAAAAATTTCAAAGTTCATTCTTTTTTTACACTTTAAGAAAAATTATTAGGCTGCTTTGTATTCATAGCTATCAGTGAGGTATCAGTGCCTGCTTTTACACTGCAAACTAAATTACATTTCAGACTTCAAAGGCTCAGCAAGCGAGCGGTTCATATGGGATTCAAAGGACATGTTTGAAAATGTATGGTTTTTGCGAAATTATGCTTTCACTAAAAATAATTATGACAATGTTCCGTATTAGCAATCTGCTCAAGTGTAGTGTGGCATGGTGAGCGAAACAAGTTAAATATCGTAAAGCGTCCATCATCTTACTATGTCTTCGTCGTAACTTTAAATGTGAACCGTAAAAGATTTAAACTTTCTTTATTGTGTGTATATGTGTTGTTCGGGTTTTCTGGGTGTGTGGAAATGAAAATTGCAATTCTGTAATATATCAGGCTTGTATTTGATATATTCGCAAATATTTTATATTCAATATTGGCGTTTTTCACGCGTTTATAGGTATTGTGGTAAGTTGATAAAAGATATATATGTTACTGGCTTGATAGTAACACTGCGAACACAATTTCAAGAGGTTGAGGTTGTGCGGAAAATTACATCGTTATTATTAAGATCTAAACTTTGAACTTTTAATATTCCGTGTGCCCTAACTTTTAATTATTTGGGACATTAACATTGCAGAGTTTTAATTCTACTTGTAATTGCACGATGATAATAAGTAGGCAACGAGTTACTGAATCAACTGCACGTTAGATTGGGAATCTTAAAACTTCTCCTGTTAAACCTCTAAAAATTACCGATACCTACAGTACTGACAAAAAGTGAACTCGGAAGATAAAAAGAAAAAAATCAAGACGGTGAGCTAATCAAGAACAACCATCTCTTATTCAGCATCACATTAGATCATATAATCAATTTCGAAAGAATCCTGGGGCAATATTAAAAAGGAAGTGAATACTGCCTGATTCGATATATAAAGAGAAATAGAATTTCATGGTAATAACTTTATTATCACAACTAGAGTAGATAAATAAGATGAAGTCTCACAGCTTTCAATCTCTATGGTACAAAGCTGCCTGTCCATAGGGAAGTAACGAAGATCCATAGGACACGAAGCAGTCACAGTCAATCTAGAAGAGAATTGGGCGATATAAATACATTACCAACTTTATTGAAATGATTCTAGATTAAATTTTCTTCTATTATTGCGAAATGAAGTACGGTGAGTGTTTCGACGCAGCTGCTCTTAGTGCAAAGAACGTTTTCATTTGGGCTTTGGATTACGCAGAACCTGTTCTTAGATTCCAACTTCTTCTTGGAAATAAACTTTCACGATGACTTACAAAGCTTGCAGATCGATACCATGTCACTATTTGCTTCTTTTGACAACTGTCTTCCTAGCGCAAGTGGTAGAAGGGAGGAAGTGAAATCCTCAAGTGTGACATTAGCACATATAGCAATTTCACTGATCTAACTAAAAACCATTACGCTGTGCTGAACAGCAACGCGATTAACATTTACAACCATGTACAGTGACGAGTGGAGAAGGGCTTATAGACCCTCTCACAATTGACACTGGAGGACCGGAAGCACTACATTTATTTGCTGAAGTTCGCCGAATACCACCGTACCAGAGCAGATCAAACTCATTGCCGGAATAACTTGCCCGTAAATCTGCTTTTTTTAATACAAACTCGATTTTCAGAGATGAATACTGGATACATTGTGGATAAAATTTAACGTACCGAATCGATCTCAGAACGTCTCCATCTTGTGAAATCCGAAGGAACTCATTCTGAGTTGTGGCTGTATGGAAGTAAGATTTCTTTTCGTTTACGAAGAAAGTATCCGGCACCCAAAGCGTTTTGAGAAATTCTGAACCCACCTACACGTACAAACAATAAAAACGTTTGGCAAACACTAGCATTAGTTTTAATCAAGAGGATGAATCCACCTGACGTTTGCTTCCACCTTGCATATTCGCCCTTAAATTGAATTTCGAAAATGCCTGAACCTTGTGCATTTCAGGCTCACACTGATGATTAACCACAAGAACGTGAACATGCAATGTTACGTTACTAACACTATGCATCTCAAAGACTTAGTTTAAAGAAGTTGACTTACTGATAGCGTGGTAATCCCAGGAGGTCCTTTGAATTTCAACCGTGGATCCTTCCAAGTCTGACGAAAATAAAAGTCCACGGTAAAATCCTTTCAAGGTGGACGGAACGTAACATGAAACGACATAAATACACTTGATTAATAATAATGAACAATGGGATTTTCTTTTCCAGTTAAGGAAACAAAGTTTGACTTTGTTGAAAAGAATATGAAACTAAGAATGTTCTCTAACTTTCTACTTTTTAAACAAAGTAATTGTAGACGAACAAAAGAAACTGTATAAGTAAAAAAAAGTTCAAAGAAGCCACCCAAGCATTCATTCAATTATGTATGCATTTAATGCATACATTATCAGAATATTAATAATCATTATCTACTGACTGTTCATCGATTTTGTTTGAAGGAAATGAATCTGGGTGACTTCCTCCAATGTTTAATTTTTCAGAGAAAGAGACTAGAAGAGTAAACAAAAAAGAAGTACTACCAAGAGAGAAAGTTGATAGACAGAGAAATTATATGAAAGATAGAGAAAGAGAAAGAGAGAAGAAGAAGAGAGATAGAAAGAGAAAGACAGAGAAAGAGAAGAGAGAAAAGAGAGCAGGTGCAAGGAGAAACAACCCAGATCTATATTATGTATATATATTAAATACAGTCTTGATGTTACAAGTTTTTTTTTAAATGTTGCTGAAAAGTATTTCCCATTTTTCTCAAAACATGACAAAGAAAGTAGGAGCAATATGCAGTCAGGGGTAAAGTAGTAAATTAAGACTTATGATGCACTATCATTAAACAGAATTCAGTATCAAGTTCCGCAGACAAGAAAAGGAAAATAAATCCAAAGCCATTTTTTATGTACGCATTACAGGTGACAAAGGAAAATTAAAGCAAAATATTTTTCTAGTAAAGATGATATCCGGAAGAAAAGCAAACATGTTGACATGATGCGTATAGTATTATTATCTATAAAAGTCATACTCGGCTTAGCACAAACATTTCACTTGTTTTGGAGTGTAATTAAAAAGGATGAAATGCGAGTGGAATCAAAACTGAAATATCTAGGAGAATATATCTAAAAGAACATACATTTATCTAATTCAGGTAATATATAATCATGCCTGTGATGTTTGTGGCGGTGTTTGATGTTGGCGAGGTGGAAGGGAAGGCTGATTGTGTAAATATTGTTTAAGTACTTTGGTGTCGCTTTGAGTAGTGCAGCCCTCGCAGTGACTTTCGTGTTGTCTAGTGGAGCGTGTGCGTGATTTATAAAATGCGTTCGGAATTTAATTTACTTGCTTTTTATAAGGGTAGTAGTAGTATGTATGTTTACAATCTGATGAGCCACTCTAAAGGATTGACTTACTTTCTCCGTACTTGGTTATTTCAGGAGTTCTAGTGGAATTTGTGCGAGGAAAAAAGTAAATTTCAGTAAAGCTGTACATGTATAACATCTCATACATTCTTCGGATTATGAGTCACGTTCTTGTTACTTACTTTTTCCACAATTTCCATTCATCTGATTTTCAACCACTAACACAACATTGGAGATTTCCATACAACTCATTACAATTCATCATGGTAGACAAAGCAAAAAATTGGTGCAAAGGCAATAAGTAACTAATTTTGTAAAAAAGCGAGAATAAATGCAGAAACAAATACTAACCAATTGCGTGTCACACTTGGAGTGCATAAAACTATTTCATTGAACGGCAGTTCCAATAGGGTCACAGATTACCCCAGTGTATGTGAATACTTATCAAAAAATTATTTATTCATTGCAAATCTTAAATGTCAAGTCAATTCGAAACAAAATGAGAATAGTGAAGACAACAGTAGTGCTTGGTGACATGGCCTTTGATATTTGTTAAAGCATCTATTCATTTTGTCGGAAACGTTCCGTCTGCTGTTGGACAGATTGCAGAATGTATGAATGGCAACCCGGATGAAAATTTTTCCCAATTTTATGCATAATTTTCATGCCGAATTAGCCATAAAATGCTAAAATTCGTGGCGAGAATTGACTGATATTTATGCATTTTAAATTA